>LQNS02000226.1:10329803-10347534 GCA_001587735.2 Parhyale hawaiensis
ATCTCTGTGATGTTCACCACTGCACCATCTCTGTGATGTTCACCACTGCACCATCTCTGTGATGTTCACCACTGCACTATCTCTGTGATGTTCACCACTGCAGTATGTCCGTCATGTACCAACACACTCCCGCCTACTCAACCCTCATTATGATGTTTTGAACATTTTGTGGAATCCCTTTATAAGGGTGCGTTTCCACCAAGCCATTCAGTTCAATTCACGTCATTCGATTCATTTTGAATGAACACCGTTCCAACCAACACAATCAGCGTACTTCTCATTCATGAGGCATCCAGTATAAAATATAAGCCTTCGAGCGAGATGGACGTGACTGATGTAGTAGGAATTGCAGCGTTATTATGGTTGAAGCGGCGTAGAAGGCGGAGGAAACAAAAGAAAATGTGGGTGTATCCCTCTAATTGCAGTAGAGCACAATTTGGAGCATTTTCCCATTGTTCCCAGATTTGCTCAATAATCCGGAAAAATTTCATGACTTCTTCAGGATTGATAATGAGCAATTGAAGAAGTTCGTTGAGTTGCTTGGGTCCTCTATAGAGAAACAGAATACTTATTACCGCCGTGCTATTCAAGCAGAAGAAAGACTGGCCATTTATCTAAGGTAAGACATTAATTTAAAATGTCTCTCTTCCTTAATATGCCGAGCGTTTAACGTAACTGAAAATGAGGCAAACTTTATTTCCGATGTTTTTTGTTCCGATATTGGTACATGATGGAAAAAATAAATGGTGTTAATATTTGAATTAGGTGCCTTAAAAAAGAGAACAAAACCTTGAAAAATTCACATAGGTAGTTGCATATTGATTAATAGTTATCTAAACATCACAAAATATAAATATTAGAAAATATACGTGGAGCTACAAGCGAAATTATTGTTATATTTGTAATATTGCTGTTGGATGATTGTCATTCAAAGGAGAAGAAATGGAACCAAATGCATCGTTGAATGTGAATGGCCAGGAATTGAATTGAATGACTTGGTGGGAACGCTTACATAGGAATTAATGTAACGCATCATGGTAATTTATGAATGACCATGAATTGAATTGAATGATTTGGTGGAAACGCACCCTAAGTCACGAGACAGCTCAGGAGGCGTGTATAGGCGAGGTCTTTTCCAACACCCGTTTCCCAACACCCGTTTTCCAACACCCGTTTTCCCAAGCGCTTTCTAACTCTTTTCTGGACTAATAAACACCAAGGCATGCGCATCACCCTACAATTTAGGAGGGTTATCGTTGGTGTCACCCGGTGTTACCCAACCTGTGTCGCACGTACTGGTGGCCGGTGTAGCACAGGTGACACCAAAGGCCAGATTGCAACACGCCCCTGATTCTTCACTTTGTCTCAGCAATATCTCTGCACCGCTTCATATAAATAGTGAAGGTAGTTGCACATTTTATAAGGTGTCATGAATACAAGTAACTTATATGTGTCCTATCCCATTGCATTCTGTAGAAGCTTCTGTTGTAGCAATGCAGTGTTATATTCTAAGATTGTGTGATTTGTAACCTCGCAATGCCTAATATTAGTACATCTTAACAATATCCATTTAATCAGTTGTTCTAGAACGATTGTTCCCAAACTTATCTATGCTTGGCACGCAAAAAAAAAAAAAAAACTTTTGCTATGTGCCTGGAACCCTACAAAATTAATAACTCATATAAAGACAAAAAACTTAAATTATCTCAATTTACGCCACAAACTCAAGTTTATTCCTGAATGACGTGGAAATGATCTAAGGTTTCATTACCCTCCTTGACTTGAAAGCTCATCTCGCAGGGATGCGACCACTCCCGGTTGGGAACTCCTGCTCTAGAATGATTGATTTTGCTGTTTCCTGTTGCCAATGCACTGCCATATGCAACTTGGAAAGCATTGTCCAATTGCCCCTCTATGGTTTTTATAATGTAAGGATTGTACTTGTTGTATTGTATTCGTCCTATGGAAAAGAATATCTCCACACGTTGGAGAATAAATGATTTTATTTATTTATTGTGGAAATGATACGGATTACTGTATCATATAATTCTCCAAACCGAGAGGATTTTCTGTTCTTACGGCTATCACAACATATATCATAGTTCTAATCTATAATGAAAAAGTAAGAGGTCAAAGTCATAAAATAGAGCCATCGTTATCGACGAAAAACCCAAATTGAGTGACAAAAAATACACGTTTTTACAGCACTCAGGGGCATATTCCGGAGGACCCTTTTCCAGCCAGAATATATATGAGGATCCCTCACCCAGAGGCTGCCCGAGCTAGTCCCTTTTACGCAACAGATGTTGCAGTTGGCCGGAGTTCCTGCTGACAAATTATTAGTTTGTAGAGTTTTGCTAGTTCTCTATATTATTTCTGCTGTGCGGGGTGAGCCGCCAAACGATGGTAAGAGACGCATCCCATGGAGCGCCTACCTGCTTCAGTCTGAGGCGTGTTGTAATCACCACCTGACTAGGCTATACTGTAAGCGGAAATATGGTAACCGTAACTCGAAATGTGGTTTTGAGAGTACCATCTATTGAAGAACAGTGTAAGCTCAACAATGTTGAAATACCGTTTTATTTAAAAATTTACAACAAAATCTCGAAGTACCTGATCAGATTTACTTATTCTAGAGTAGGAAATTTATTCGTTGCTCATTTGCATAATTTTCGGGTTCTGTTCATTCGAAATGGATGTTTGCGAGCGTCGACCAGCGTCACCTAACTCGTGTCGCAATCGTCGTTACCGCTTTTCGGGTTGCCTTTGTGATGCAATTGATGAGAGGCGGGTTTACCGGTGTAGCACCGGTACCCCTGAAATTGTGATTTCAAAACGCTGTGTATGGGAGGGGCGGCACGGAAGGGATCCTTCCCGATATTTCTTTCTTCTGTTATCTTATCTTTTTTCGTCTCTTTACTCTGTGTTATTTTCTTTTTTTTGTCTGGCTTCTCTTTTCTTCTTTATTATATATCTCTGAACTTTTATGTTTTCCTAATGTCACCCATTTTTAGCCTTAAAATTAACATGTGTTAGTTGAGTCACAATATACCAATGTGTGAACCTATTGCTACCATAGACATAGAGCGTTGTACAGAATGTAGCTTCTGAACTAGATTAGTGCTATAAATTTGCTCCCTAATCTGTAAGGCTCATTGCGATAACTTTTTACACTAGTTTACTGAACAAGTATTGCAATAGTATTATTGAATGAATACCTTCCTACGGGGAGAAATATATGCTTTTTCTTTCTTTCATTGTAATAGAAGGATGGATGGCATGCTGCTCAGTAAACGACCGTTTTTGTCTCTTCTTTATAAGTTTTTGTCGCAGACATCTTAATGAAAAAATAAAAATTATAATGTAATAGAAAATGATGAAGCAAGAGTAATGAAAAGCAAACAAAAGCAACGCTAGGGTGGAATGTTTGTTGGACTAGACATACCTATGCTCAATAGTCTGCATATATTGACATATTTTTTTAAATTTAATCCGTTATAATAATTATTTAAACTCTGTAGTTTCATTTTAGATCTATGCAGCCATAGATCTAAAAACTATTAAATTATGCTAGATGTCTAATAAAAGTATATTTTTATTTGATTATTAAGGACTAGTACACCCTTCAATTTATATTTGGCTTAGCTTTCGGTAAGGTCAGGCAAGTTCCTTCGTCAGTATATCTTATATGAATACTTGACGGCCCCTGACCCAATGGGTCACCATCACCACCTTCTTTAATTCCGCAAAACACAGGTGTAATTCAGCTGTTCACAAGCATGCCATTTAACCGTCCACTCTTACCCCTTAAGGGTCACCATCACCAGCTTTTTTTTGTTTCTCAAAGGTATATTCAACACTCTGCCTGCAAGCAAGGGAAAATATATATACATATATGTGTCGGGTGTATTCCAGTTGTATTTCTCGTATCACCTTTAAATTTAACGCGCACGCTCATGCAGTCAAGCTCAGGATCATCTACCGCATGACGGATACTCTCGAATTAAATCTTCAGCGCTCGAATATCTTCCTATCTTAAAGCGAAGATTCTGCGTACAAACAAGCACGGTTTACAGAATTTAGTATTTAGAAACAACCAATCAGCTTCTGACCAGAGTACAAAGGTACGCTCCATTATCTACATATGCAAGTAACGAATCCAGCGGTGTCAGTTCACGCCAAGCTTTTAAACCACTTCAGCTCCTTCCTTTTGCTCTGCATAGCTCATCAGATTCATCTATATCTACTGCAACATCCCGCCTGAATATGACGATGTGAGATGGTTGAAAAGCGTAGGGATGAAGACCTTCACTTACTCAATTTCGGACAACACATTCACCGTACAGAACCAACAACAATTTTAAAGATTCGATGTCTTGATATGTATAATAAAGATATTTTAACCCTTTCGATACTGATGGTACGTGCACGTCCCGCATCACAATTTTCATTATTAAAACCGGTGCGTTGTTTCCTGCTCTGGAAAGTTGGACAACATATTTAGCAACCCGTCTGAAGTCAGTGATAGTATTTTCTTTATGAATCAACTGAACTGTAGGAGAGCTAAAGTGACTACAATGATTGTGTCTTCTAGGAGCTTCTTTTAGAACCTCATAAAAAACAAAGTTTCCGTTGCGAAAGGGTTAACTAGGAAATATGACGTGGCTTTTAACCAAACATATATATACGACGTAGTTCAGTTGTATTTCCCATATTTAATATTACGTTAGCGCACACATTCATGCTACCAAGCGAGCGCCCCGCTCCCTCCCAGATAGTGACAATAAATCTGCAACGCAAGAATTCTTTTCCTATCATATCGCGAATGTTGATATGCATTTTAGCTTTAAAACCAGCAGACTGATGCTATTTTTCAATCATCTTAGCTACTGATACTGGTCATGCGACTAAACTTTCAGAATTTCAATTCTTTCTCGCACTTGACGTATTTAGCAATCGGTATCCAAATTCAGACACTCCTTAAGTATCCGTCTTGCCCTGACACCTGAACGGGCTCCTGAACGATAACTTCCCCCAGAGGCGTACTCGAACCATTGGCGCTCGACTTTCTTCCTATCTTAAAGTGAAGCATCTGTGTACAAACAAGCAAGCAACTAAATAAACAAGTAAATAAACAAGCAAGTAATAAAGTTCACAGAATTTTAGTATAATATTGATAGATCATAAATTATAGCAAAGCATTGTCTAGCGATATTTTGCTTAGTCGTGCCTATATTAGGCACAAATTAAGACGGTTTCGCAGTGTCATTATCAGATCTGACTGCAGTAAAGCGAATGCGAGTGCTGTAGTGGCGATAGTGTGATATGTGTATCCGCACTCCACACCCCGGAGACAACGTCTGTTCGTTGCTGAGAGTTCAGGGCATATCGAGTGTTGTCTGACTTTGCACTATTCTGAGGGCTGTAGGCTTCCATGAAAACTCTACTGTGTTCCTACTATGGCCTTTTTCGCTTTACATCTATTTTACAACTATGTCGTACAATATGTCTGTGTATGTCTGTACGAGAATTTATTGTTGCAATAGCGAAATAGGAATTGGACTGTGTATAATCGACTATATAATAATACACAGTTGTTGGTTGCTTGCTCCAAGCTTGGTTGCTATTCGGTTGGTCCTTCCCTCCGTCACGCTGTTAAGGATTTAGATGGGAGAAAGATCATTTACTGAAAATAATTTGTGATACCATTAAATTTCAGCCCTTGAAATTGCGACGAAAAAATGACAAATATACTGTAACGTTTGAAATACATGCTGAAATACGGAAATGCTACCTTTTCTGAATCTCGCTTCGCTTTGAAAAGTAGCTCGGTACCATTTGATAAGATAATTCCTCTTCTGAGCGTGGTAGATTAAAGGAGATGTCTTTGATAAAGTTTTTGATCTGCTCAGGCATAAGCTATAGCGCATATTTTTGCAGCTGAATATTTTAGCAGCAGTTAGAAAGCACAGTTCACTTACAGAAGATAGTTGTGTCAGATTTGAGTGTAATCGCTACGCCCTAAAATTTCCAGAATTGTGACGTCACGATTGCGCCATGCCACTCTTGCAGCGGGGAATGTTTGATATTTTCACAGTGGCGTGACGTAATTTTGACGTCACAATTCTGAAGATTTCAAGGGCGGAGCGCATACGCTCAGATCTGACACAACTATCTTCTGCAAATGGACTGTGTTAGAAAGGCTCAGTCTCTGAATCACTGCGTGGTTGTTCAAACTTAACGCTGAACAGAGGCCAAATTGTATTCAATTTACATTACCGGCAGCAAAATTTCGACGAAATTGAAAGTTTAAGTATCCGCTGGTATCCTGGTTACAGTAAGCCCTGAGTATTTCCGATTAATTCTGTTCTGAACTATATTTTCTTGGTGCTGCTCAACTTCTGATCAATTCCGAGCTGATATTCGCTTCTTAACTTGCAGGAGGGATATTTTGCTCTCGCAAACTCATGGCGGTACAACTTGCGTTTTTTTAATAGAAGATCACTAATTAAAGCAGGTATAAGACCTATTTTACAGAAAAATCCATACTGGAAGCAGGAACATATAAAAACTTAATTACAAAATTGTTGCCGTTATTTTTGATGGCTGGGCCCTCTAGTTATTAATAAATATATTAGGAACATTGTGCAGAAGAATGGTTCTTCACTCTTGCATGGCGAGCTAACGACAGACAAATAAAAATAACCATGATTTTGATGCCATTAGATATGGAGCATTGCGATATTCAGATACGTAGTGCGTTGTCGGTTAGAACTGTACCATCAAGACCGATTAAACTCATTCGCTCGAACGTATCTTGAATTTCAGTCATGCTTATCCTACTTTGAAGAGAGTTTTAGACAGTAATCTCGAACCGATTGCCCTTGCATGAAACGAGGCGTGACCCAATGTAGCGAACCCGGCACCAGTGTTAGAGGCGTCACACGGCATGGTTCGCAGTTAACATCTTCAGCTGCAACCTAGCAACATTACATTTATTTACATGCCTTATGGGTAACATACAAATATATATGTTCACATGCCAAAACTAGCTTCTTAATGGTGTTAAATCGTTAAAATAGGCAACACTGCACAAGTTACTGTATTTTTAAAAATATCACCAGAACTTTGACAGTAAACTTGTAATTGTTGAAAACATTAGTTCTTCTCAACACGGCTATTTTCATCTAATAACGCATAAAGCAAATCTTTATTACTATTACATATTATATTCCCGTTTTTACTACCGCACTGAAAACCTTTATTAATTGTAACAATAACACGTTAATACATTCTAGAAAAATGGACAGTGGGCATTGTGATGCGGTAAAGGTGTTAATCCTACGTAGTTTTAAAAAGATCAGCTGTTGTTGTAAAACCTTTGTCGTCAAGTTTGATGTATTTTGGGCAATCTTTACGATTTTTTTTAGCCATTTAGCATCAAACTTCAAATGTGCCTTTTTTTATATTAAAATAAATCCTCCGACAATGATTCAGCGGCAATTTTATGTATTGCTGCGTTTGAGGTAAGAAAGCAGGCCCGACCAGTCTCCAGAAACATGCTTAGTTTCAGCTGATATTCTTTAATTTATATATGACTCGTATCTACAGTTCTTTGCATGCATTCCCCCACGTAAAGCACATACAGTTGAACGTGAGATATTCGAGCACGCAGAAAAATTAATAGCAACGAAGCATGCAGTCGAATGAAAACATAACCAGTTGGCAGAAACATACGCAGTTTAATTTATATGCTTCAAATTTTTATGCAAAATGTTTCACAAGCAATACTGCATTTTTGCATAGCATAGGTACTTGTACATAAAATACTGAGGCTGCAGCAGGATCAGAATACCTCGACCTGCTACTTAAACTCCTCCAGGGCACACCGTTCATCCAACGATGCTCAGGTGGTGTTCTCCAGGTACCTGTATTAAGAGGTACCTGTTGCACTCTTCCACCTACACTGTAGGTACGTATTNCAGGATCAGAATACCTCGACCTGCTACTTAAACTCCTCCAGGGCACACCGTTCATCCAACGATGCTCAGGTGGTGTTCTCCAGGTACCTGTATTAAGAGGTACCTGTTGCACTCTTCCACCTACACTGTAGGTACGTATTTTCGTTGACGTATACACCTGTTACGAACCACACTCACCTGCCTTTGGTACGATGCAGAAGCACACGTCACGAAACAGATGACGGTAACAGAAGAAGAAGATATATCCACATGAACGATGATGGGCAGGAGGAAGCGGCACGATACACACTTCACTTTCAGCATACACTTTCCACCTGCGTCACAGCGACTGCCATGGTCGAGACTGGCTGGTGTGCTTCGAGCTAAACTTCAGGTCTTAAGCCAAAGGTAGGAAGAGCACGACAGCGAGAGGAAGAAAGAAAGAGACTGCCTGCCGGGTGGTGAATGCAAGCGACTGGGAACGAGAAACCCAAACAATTCTCAAGTTGACTGACCTTGTTATGCAGCAACTTGAACAGACTTCCTAACTCACAATGGCGTGTCTCTCACTCACTCTCACAAAGGTCAAACTTATGAAAGATTGAGAAGAAATAGTCTCGTTAGATACTCACTTTATGTCAGTGCAGTGCGAGCACCGAGCGAGGTTATGAGTCAAAGGTGGGGCGCACAGTTAAGAAACCAGACGAAAGAATTCGAGATGAAGCGGCAGGTATCTAAATATACATGCCCGGAGGGGTGCCGCGTCTCCCATTTTCTATGCGACGAGATTCAGGTGTGCGGCGATCGAGGAGAGACTGCGTTGTTGCGCTGGCTTGTTTCCGGGTAGAACCCGCATCCCAGAGTCGGTGAAAGAATGCACATTGAGAAAAGTAAATAATTTCCCAAAGGAATAAAGTTATTCATGTCGTAATGTTTAATCTTGATTTAATTTCTAGGCTATTGCGAGAAGTGCGGTAGGCCTGATTTGCATAGGTGAGCATTCGCGACTATTAGCTAGCACAGAACGTGACGCATCTGAGACGTGTTGCAATCACTATTTTTGGATTACCGGCGCTACACCGGTAACCACGCTTCTCGCAAATTGTGTCGCAATCATAACCCACACCAGATGAGGTAACGCTGATTGCGACTCGGGGTAACGGTGATGCTAAGTCACGGATCAGAAACATCAATTACATTAAAGGAAATGCCAAGATTATACACATAAACAACGAGCGAACGCGGTGTCCTTAAAAATAAGTAAATAAGTTTACTTACTTCAAGTTTATGTCGATAAATTTACAAAAAAAAAGACACTGATATTTATTGTGAAGCTTACATCACTCATCGATAGAAGGCGAACTCACAACCTGAATGCGGGTCGAAGTAACCCTTTGTAACAATTTTTTAGGCTGCGGTATCCCAACTGGGTTGTGATTACAACCCACCTCATACTACAGCTGCATTAGCATCTATTATAATCGAATACATGCCGCCCCATATCATATCATATCATTGCAAATATCCTGCCAAGTTTTTAAATATCTTTTAAAGCAGTCAAGTCAAGTTTTGAGGGCAAAAGATAAGCTTAACTAGAGCTGGGCGCGGCCGCATGCCAGTAACTTGCTCTTTCCCTGCCATGCAAGTCCATTTTTGTTGTCTTTACGGCCAGTGGTTTTGAACCTTTTATTGCAGGCTTTACTTTTAATGATGAAATTGCATATTTTTCAGCCTGGCCTCGAGGCAGCAAATTTACATAACTTTTTTTCCTGATAATAATAAAAACTTCAGTTTTAGAATTGGTTGCGCCCCACTTCAGAGTTAATGTTAGGTTAGGGTAGGTCATGTTAGGTTAAGTTAGGTTGCTTAAAAATAGGTTACTCAAGGTCAGATTTTCTCAACCAGGGGTAAATATACTTCTTGGGGGTAAAAAATGATATGGTTGGGGTAAATAATTAAAGTACCTGAAGTAGGACTTAAAAAATAAAAGGTTTTTCTTTGTTTCTTTTTTTTTTATCACTTTATGATGGCTACAATTTTTTTATATGGGAGTAAGGGGTAAATGGCTGAGAACCCCTGCTATAGATCACGTTAGTAGTAGTACGAAGTCGTATACGGCCTTCCTCAGTAGGTAGGCCATATACTCAGTAGGTGTACGTTTTTGCGTTAAGAAATCGCAACTTCTATCATGCCAATTTTCTACCAGAATAATTTATATTCCAAATTATAAATAAACCAGCAGGGATGGGCCCAAATAAGCGAAAAGTTCTACCGTTCATTTGCTGATATGAAGCACATAGCAATTAAACAAGGTTAAATTACATATATTCGATAGGTGGCAATAGATGAACCAACAGGCCCTTGTCTAGAGAGGGACTGGGGCCCAGGCTCCGGCCCTCTCCGGGTTGATGCCGTACCATCGGTTGCTTGTAGGAATAGCGATGTTAGAACAGTCGTTAGCTTCACATGCGGTTAAATTTTTTCTCCCAAAGACGTTCGGAAATAGGAAGATCAATAGAATTTTGCATGCACCGAGATTGTGCATAAACAAAGAAACTAACGCTTGTTGCATGAGAATCGAGCAATAAATGTGGAATTGGTAACCTATTATAACGAAATGGGGTTATTTTCATAATAAAAAAAATTATCTCTTCCCGAAAGAAATTCCGGAAGAGAAATATCAGTGGGATTTAGCATGCATCGAGATTATCCAAAACGAAAGAAATTGGCGCTAAGCATGTTGAAGGAACCCGGGCATAATTGTGGAAATGGTAGCCCGGACAAGCATCTTGGGATACTGCGTTATTTCCAAGACTTGTCAAAATGCTCTGTTCCCAAGAGACGTTCGAGAAGAGGAAGATCAATGGAACTCTACAAAAAACGGTGATCGAGCTAAGCGTTTTGGATTAATAATCCCCGATTAATTCCGTGATCGTGAGCCCCAAAAATTGACATTAGAATTTTGTATTAATTTAAATTTATTTCGCAATCGGCACCGCGACTGTGGCATCAACTTTGCAATATGTAATTCTTTTCTGCTATTTGACAATTCAAATTATTGTATGAATTTTTTTTTTTGCTCATGCCGTCTGCCAATAATAATTTATGATCTGGCATCCAGGGGATGCACCTAAGATTTGCTTTTACATTATTTCCAGAATTTTGAAGATCTAACAGGGTGAAGAGCAGTGGCGAGAGACAACTTGAGAGTCCTTCGCTCATCCGGGCCATTTAGGCCCCTAGCGCCACATTGGGCCCATTGGGCCAATCTGCCCATTTTGGCCCTACCTCTATTTTCCCCAATTTTCATCCGATTTTATCGTTCCAACGCTAAATCTCGTCTCTTGACATAATCTCGGGCCATCCGAGTCTTATTGGAACCAATGCGTGTGACGTATTTCGGCCACACCTCTATTTTCTGCAATTCTAGTATGATCTGTATCGTTCTAACGCCACATTAATTCTTTCAACATAATCTCGTGTAATCCGGGCCATTTACGCTCTTAATGTCACACTCAGGCTTATTGGGCCCAGGAAGCAAAGAGCGTAACGGGAGGACTCACGAAAAATTAGAATCAGAAAGTGACGTCATCATCGACAAATCTATGGCTGAGCAGCCTAATTGTATTTTAACTAATTTCACCAGAAAACCCGTCTTAAATTTCAAAATTTATCTCTAGCGTATAAATGAATGAAGATAATATATACTAATTTAGCTATTATCTATAGAAAATTGCAGTGCATGTTGGTGGAAACTTTCACAACACTAGCACCGAATTTGTTCCCTTTCGGCGACTCAATTGAACTTCTTTTTCTTGATTGAAGCCCTATTTACACTTCATATTCACTTCACAGTACTCTTCACGGAATATCTATTCCTTACCAACATATATAAGCACCAATATAGCCAATTCTGTACGCGAGAGAAACCACAGTAACAGGTAGCCTATTGCCCGAACTTTCTGAACTTGGCGACAACATTTTTCGGTATTTTGCACCTCAGGTAGCTGGCCAGGCTTGAGTGGGAGACTGAATGAAATAAATCGAAAAAATACGATGATATGTTCAAGAAAACCATTTACGAAGGTTTGAGGCCCCACACCTAAAACGCTTCGACTCGTCGATGTGATGTAAATTTGCTACGTTCGGTCACAGCTATGTTTTATTTCAGTCCTATTGAGTCCTCCCGATGGCCAATGTGGCCCGTTTTGGCAATACTTCTATTTTTTCACAATTTTCCTTTGTTTTTCATCGTTTCAAGGCCAAATGACTTATTTTAATATAATCTCGTGCCACCCAGGACGTTTACTGCAAGTCCCTAGCGTGCCATGGGACATTTACTGCAAGTCCCTAGCATGTTATGGGGCCCATTGGGCTAATATGGCCCATTTTGATCCCACCTCTATTTTTCACAATTTTCTCTCCATTTCCATGTTTCCAATGCCAAATCATTTCTTTCAACGCAATCTCGTGTCATCCGGGCCATTTTTTGTCCCAAGCGCTACGTTAGGCCAATGTGTCCCATTTTGACCCCACCTCTATTTTTAGAATTTTTATCCAATTTTAATCTCGTTTCATTCCTGATATTTGGTCTCCAGCGCTTCATGGGGCCCCATTGGCATAAAGTGCCCCTTTTGGTCCCATTTCAATTATTCGTAACATTCGTCGTTAAAATATCAAATATCTTTTTTCAGCAAAATATTGTGTCATTCGGGGTATTTATACCCTATAGTGTCTTCCTGGGTCCATTGGGCCAATGTAGCCCATGTTGGCCTCACGTCTAATTTCCGTAATTCTTGTCCAATTTTTTCCGTTTCAACGCTAAATGTCTTCTATAAGCAAAGTCTCGTATCATCCGGGCCATTTACACCCATAGTGTCTCCTGGGCCCATTGGGCCCATTGTGGCCCTGTATTCCCCACCTCTATCTTTCGCAATTTTCGTCCGATTTTTGCCGCTCCAATGCCAAATAGTTTCTTTCATTCAATCTTAAATGCCCATTTTGGTCCCTAGAGGCTCAATGAGCCCATTGGACCAATGTGGCCTATTATGTCCCCACCTCTATCTTCTACCATATTTGTCAGAAGTTCAACTTTCAAATGCCATATAACTTCTTAATATTATTATTGTGTCCTCCCATTCGAACTACATGGGTCTTTAGTTCCTCGTACATAGTTCCATGGGTACAGTTTGTTCCATTATGGCCATCCGGCTAAATTTCCTGTAATTTTCTCGTTTCGATCTGTTCTGACGCCAAATTTATTCTTTTACCGTAATTTCGTGTTATCGGGCCTATTTGGGACAAGTTATCCTTGTATATATATGCTTTTAGAGACATCTTGTCCCATTTTTGTCCTGCTTCTGTTACAAGAAAACCACGTATTTTTGTCTCCGACTCAGGATCGAGAATTTCTTTTTTTCTTTTGCAGTCCTAAGCACAATCTTATTACTTGCAACACTAAAAATACGGTCAGACGTGGCTGAGCCATAGTTTGATTTTAAGGTTCCACAGCGCTCAATTGATTTGTGCTTCGATTATCAGGCTAACATGTAGAAAAAAGCAACAGCTCAATTTGTCTGGAACTTTAGAGAAGAACGTTGGTATACCTCTATATGTCGTGTTACGGGCTTTGCAAGCCATCCGATTGCGCTTGAGACGGCCGAAGACTCCACTTAAGAAACAGAATTGAGTGACCGGCAGCTTAAAATAGTAACTGACTCAAAAATAAACCCTGATGCTTAGTTCCAAGGGGCAAGACTAACGGCACATTCAATTGGGAGCCCAAAACAGACCTTCAGAATTTAAATATCCGATTGTGCAGACAGGTACGATGGCTTCTTTCCAATAAATTGAATCTGAGGCAGTGATCATCATTTCTTTACCTTAGAGATTTGCAGATACTCAATGTTACTCCGTAAAAGGGAGCTTGCAGTTGGTGCAACGTAATCGTGTAAATGTTAATATTCACAACACGATTTCAAGTGACAAACGAAGAGCTCCTTTCTAGAGGTTCGGATAACCAATGCCAAGTGGGCTTCACTAAGATCGAATTTGACGATCCAGTCGACCGTGTTCTTAGGACACGTTCCATTGGGTGCCAAAATTAAGCTCAGCAGCTCAACTCTTTCGAGACTTCAAGCAGGTGCATTAGTTTCGACCTTCTGAATTAAGTTCCAGACAGTGACACTTTATATAAGCATCCAGACATCCAGAAGCTCGATCATGCTCCGGAAAGGGAGTTTTTAGCAGGTTCAACGTAATCGAGTTACTGGTAACATTTGAAATGCGATTTAAAGTGACAGATTTTGTCTGAAGTCCTAGGTAAGTCAATCCTAGAAGGCTTAATTCCAACGCTCAGTCGAACGTGCCTCAGGACATGTTCGACTGGGAGACAAAAGTAGGCAGCTTCGGCTTTTCTCCTTTGAATCCTGTAGCAAATGTTAGACACAATGCGATTGCGTTGATCTGGCTGAAAAACTGCATTTTACAGAGTAAGATTGAGTTTCTGGTGTCTTCGAGGGTATCCGCGGTTGAGGGGCAATGCCTGGAACTTAGTTCAACCGGACCAACAATTTAGCGCACTTACCCGAATTTTCGGACCAGCCTAGCCTGGTGGGTGTAACTTCACTTAATTTGGCCTTGCCAATGAAAGCGTTTAGGTGATCGAGTTTATATATCTTCCGTAAGAATGAAATAAATCCATTGATAAACTAGACAATGTAACCAAACGCTCATAAAAAAACTATCTTTGAGAGCTGGTTGGTTGGTTGATTGCTTGATTGATTGAATTGGGCATAAATATAGTAGATGGAATAGCGATCACTTAAAGAAAAAGCTCGGTAGGCGTTTAAATTCGAACAAAAATGATTGAAAATGGAGGTGGGGCTAACATGAGCCTCATTGGCCCAATGGGGCCAGTGAAATATTAGAGGAGTAAATGGCCCAGATGTCACGAGATTATGATGAAAGAATTCACTGGCGTTAGAACGATGAAAATCGGATGGAAATTGAGAAAAATAGAGATGGGGCCTAAATGGGATACGTGACCCGATGGGCCGGATGTAACGCTATGGGCCAAAATGGCACAGACGACACGAGAATATGTTGAAAGAAAGGATTTGGTCTTGAAAGGATGAACATAAAAACAGAGATGGGGCCAAAATCAGCCACATTGGCTCAGTCAACGAACCCAATGTGGCGCTAGGGACCATAGTGGCCCAAATGACTCGGAATCATGTCGAAAGAAGGAATTTGCCATTATAACGNGAAAGGATGAACATAAAAACAGAGATGGGGCCAAAATCAGCCACATTGGCTCAGTCAACGAACCCAATGTGGCGCTAGGGACCATAGTGGCCCAAATGACTCGGAATCATGTCGAAAGAAGGAATTTGCCATTATAACGATGGAAATCGGATAAAAAAAAAATAGAGGTGGAGACAAAATGGACCGCATCGGCTCAATCGGCTTCGTGCGATGCTAAGGACAAATATGACCCAAATGACATCAGATTATGTTGATAGGAGCGATTTGGCGTCGGAACGACGAAACTGGATGTAAATTGCGAAAATCAGAGGTGTGGTCAATATGGGTTATGTAGGCCTGATTGGTCAAATGGGATGCTCGGGACCAATATGGCCTAAATGACATCAGATTATGTTAACAGAAATAATTTGGTGTGGGAACGATTTAAATCGGACTTGAATTGCGGGAAATATATGTCATGTCAAAATGGGCCACACTAGCCTAATGGGCCCATTGTGGTGCTAGGAGCATAAATAGTCCGGGTGGCTCAAGATTATAATGAAAGAAATGATTTGGCTTTGGAATAAAGGAAATCGGTTTCCAAATGCTGAAAATAGAGCAGGGTAAAAAAGGGCCACGTTGGCCCAATAAGCCCAATGTGATGCTAGGGATGACACAAGATTAGGTTAAAAGACGTGACTTGGCGCTGGAACGAGGATAATCGACTGGGAATAACGGAAAATCACGCATTCTTTGCTTCCTGCGTGATTNAAAGGGCCACGTTGGCCCAATAAGCCCAATGTGATGCTAGGGATGACACAAGATTAGGTTAAAAGACGTGACTTGGCGCTGGAACGAGGATAATCGACTGGGAATAACGGAAAATCACGCATTCTTTGCTTCCTGCGTGATTATGATAAGAGATTTTTTTTTACCATGAACGATGAAAATCGACAGAAAATTTTGTAAAATCGAGGTGGGGCTAAATTGTGGAATATTTGCACTCAATTTTCCACGGGGTTTGTCAGCCCGGTCTTGTATGTGTGAAATGAAATGCATATGTAGTTGGCCCTAGAGCCGAGTCATCACGACGCATTTCATCGATTGAACTTACAAAATCGGTTGAAATGTGTGGGCATTCGATGATATCAACGAGATTTATCTTTTAGCGACAAAATATGCATCCCAGAAAACCGTTGCAAAAACCACCGCATTTGCTATTTCAATGCGTCTAGGGGCGTTCGTTGGAGGGTAAAAAATGTCTCCAAGCCTTGATTTATTTGGGACTTCAGACAGGACCGGAACATTAGTTTTACTATTTTGAATCGTGTTACATTCTAGAAACTACGAAGCAACGCCACAGTTCATTTACATTCTGAACAATGCTCGTAACTAACTGATGAGCGCTAGTTCATTGGGCATTTTTAGATAAGAGTTTACCAATATCTACAATGTTGTTACTTTCATGCTAGTAAGAAAACAAACGAGCCGTGACATTTTGATAAATAGCTATACATCCCTAGTAAGCAAAGAATGCAAAGTTACGCTCTTTGCTTCCTGAACATCCNCTTCTATCTTCAGTAAATGAACTGTAGCAACACTGAGTTTTCTTTTAAGTCTCAAGAGTAATTGAATGTTGATTATTGCCTTCAGACTCGATTGAATACCTAGGTGGAAGCCTTCATTGATCTGTAGTTCAGCTTCTGTAGGTACGTACAAGTCAAAACTTGACGACGCAGGTTGCTCCTCAAGCTCTACCCTCTGCAACACTCTAAAGGCAAAACCAATTCTTCTTTCTTAATATCCATAAAAGTCAAGCCTTTTGGGCTTAGATTAATTTGACTGTACGGTGACAATCGATGAAACCTACAAATTTCAATTACAATATATCTAGGGAAATTTCCCTAAAAATATCTCTTTCCCGCTTGTGTTCGCGCGCAGCGTCGACCACAATCGTTTCAAACGTTCGTACGGTAGTGTGAATAACCTCGGAGCAGTCACTTTTCTGTTGTGACTTTTAACGTTCGTGTGGTCTACCGTAAAATGCAAAGTAATTTACTGTAGCTCTCCAGTGACATTTAGGCCTAGTCTGAATTTGTACGCAACTGGTATAATATTTTTCATACAATTAATTTTTAGAACAAGCTAGCCTAAGCAGTTTCACAGCTATGGCTAAAGTTCATGTAGTGAATGTTTCTGTCTTAGAAAATCCGTCAACTTTCCTAAGTAAATTTCAATTTGAAATAACGTTTGAATGCGTCGAAGATCTTCAGGAGGGTAAGTATGAATAACTAACTAATAACACTGGTAATGCATTAGCCTGGGTACCTATTCTAACAGCTGATGATGGGAGTAATTTGGGTAAAATTCGCTTTTAGGACCATCCCGCATTTTCAGTATATTGAAGTCATATATTGGTAGGCCTACTAAAAATATATATAAACCAGGGTTGCGGAGTCGGAGGATTTGAGGGGGAGTCGGAATCTCACTTGCTCTAGGAGTCGGAGTCGGAATTTTTAGTCCGA
>LQNS02000226.1:10409110-10441137 GCA_001587735.2 Parhyale hawaiensis
CTCATTCACATTCACAGTGATACGTTCCAGAATTTTCCAAACATATATGATTGTAAATCGTTCGAATCTGCGCTGTATTGAATACAAGTGGAGACAGCTCAGTCGTTTGTGGTAATCGTAATCGTGGCAACGTAATCGGAACAGCTTAGTTGATTGTGTACTGATAGCGCCGACGAAAGTCATACGTGTGAACCCGGATGTATACATGAGTTTGATGGTACCTTGTCGGACTTGAGTGACACGGAGAGCTGCCTGGCGACGGACCCGTACAGCTGAGGGTGAGTACGCTCCAGTTCCTGCCCCAGACACAGGATGCGTGGGAATACCTGTGGACCAGTGGGAATATTGCGGTGTAGCAGTGACACGGTAGCTGGAAATCGTGGTCTTTGATGAGAGATTTCTGGAATCGAATGCCTCGACTAATGCAAGAAAACGACAAAAAGATGCAAAATGAAGGTGTTGAATGAACGAGGCTCTTCTGTCGATGAGAATGACTCTGATGCAAGACTGGTTGAGGATAAGTCGTAAGAACAAAATGTCATAGCAAAGGCTAAGATAACTTGAGCAAAATATTCAACAGATACAAGTTGAGAAGCACACGAATTATAATACATAGCAGGGAGAATCTGTACCCACCTCCCGGACCTCCACAGCCCATTGCAGATTCACGACGGACCGTAGTCGCTGGAGGCCAATTTTCTTATGTAATAGTCCTGCCCGCTTTAACCGGCATCTGTTGATGAAGTAAGTAGTCCAAGTAGGTAAGTAATCATGGTTATAAAGACTAAGATGTATAATACTTTTTGCACTAACGGCAACATATGTCTGGAACGAGTTTTTAGCATGCATAAGCCACAATGCGTCCATCTTTGAAAATTAGACATGACAATACCTAATACAGCACTTATCTAGGTAGAGAACAATTAGGTTACTCGAGTTGAGACTACATTTCAATAGTGATATCATAAAAACTAACATTTAAGGGAATGCTGAAAAAAAATCCTGGAAAATTTAAACACTTCANTCATAACGGACGACACATCGATATTTGAAAAGATCGATCGCTTGCGAATAATACAAAAAAAAAAAAAACGAATTGACACAGAAGGTAAAGCAGAAACCATAGACAGAGAATAATGTTCAAGGTTTGTTTGGTTTATAGTATATTAGTGATCGCAATGGCCACCTTGCTACCTAAGTAACCCTGTTCACTGACTGAAACACGATACACTCTAACAATTTCATCCATCTTGAACTGCAAGTTATTTTAAATGACTACAGTGTTCAAAATATTCGATGTATCTAGGATTCCAAAATTAAATTTAAGAACAGCTATATTCTTTCGTATGGTTATCACTTCATACTCTCTACGTGAATTATTTCTTTGCGTTATCAGAGATTTTCTTTCGGTGTTTTTTTTTTTGCGGAACAGTAAGGTATGTCTTTTGTTTTTGCAGCTTTGATAGATGACGTACTTTCTCCGGTGTTTACCGTATCCAAACAGGACTACTTCACTATCCTTTCGAATGGCAAGTACCTTGCACGATACGTTTACGTACCTGATATATTGGGAACAAATATACTTGGCCTGAGGCACCACGTCGTCAGTACCAACCGTCCTCCAGCCAATGGTTGTGCTGATTTTCCTAGTGACAGCGTCGCTGACGTTACTGAATTTTCGTCTGCGGGTAACAGAAAGCACATTAGTGGTAAAATGTAGAACTAAAGCAGACGTACTTTTTTTAAAATTTACAAGTAAAATCATCAACATATGGAAAGAAAGCTTTTTTGTAGAAAGTACAATTAAACTAGACTTGCTTGTAAAATGTAGAGTTACAGCAGATTTATTTGAATGAAGTAAAAGTAAAGCAAATTTACTTGTAAAATGTAGAACTAAACCATATTTACGGGTGAATAGAAAAACTAACGCGGATTTACACGTTAATTAACACTACTAAACTGAAAAACCAAAATCACGTAAGCTCTGCCACTTTGCATTATTTTCGTCAGAAATGTTGGCCTGTAGAGATGTTTTATATGTGTGGTACCTATTTGTTTAATGCATGAATACCGAATGAAACGTCTCAAAGCTACTCTCAAGACCACGACCAGTGTTTAACTGTTCGAAAGCTTGGGCAATAAAACTAAAACTCAGAAGATATTCTAAATTATCCGATAAAAAATAATAATTGTATATAAAATAAAATTAACAACGTACTCGTAATACGTCTTCCGGATAAGTCTCATGTTTCATCTTATTACTGGAACAGGAAGCGCAATGTGACACCCAAATGTTAACTAGCAATAACTATGACAGGTTGTGTAACTGTTTGGGATTCCTTGTAGAAGTCGGTATATACATGTACCTAGCTCATAGGAGAAAAACAGATGCAACATTTGTGAGGTCTTGGCAGTAGCTTTGAGACGTTTCATACAGTATTCATGCATTAAACAAATACCACACATACAAAACGTCTCCACAGGCCAACATTTCTAAAAAAAAACTGCGGTCACGGACTAACAAGAGATCAAGGATGCGATTTACTAAAAAGTTTCCCGAACTTTATCTCGCCCGAACTTCATATGATGTCGGTGACTTGAACCAACCCCCAAATTTTCGAGACATGATCTGGGCATCGCATAACAACATGCCATGGCGTACTATTGTGCGATAACAAAAAAGGCCAGCTTTGCTTAACAAAAAGAACTTCAGTTTCGACTTTCAGAAAAGTCTAACGGACACCCTATAGGATGCAATCACGCATACCTTGAGGGGGTTCGTGCGCCCCAGTTAGGGAGCCTCTGAGTAACCAAGGCCTCAGTCATAGAGCACAACATTGAGGAGCCACTTGCCCAAAAGGGAGATTTCGGTTCCCGAAATTGAGGCCGACTGCACAGAGCCGCAAACGTATTTTTATATGTTCTCTCATTACTTTTTCATACTTTTTTAGGCTATTCGACTTGATTCTTTGCATTCAGCAATAACAGGCAAAGCTGCACAAGCTTTTAAAGCTCTTACACGCAACAATTTCACAAAAATATTAAAGCTTGAAAGGTAATTACGTAACGCTACTGTATATGACATCCTTTGATACCTGCAGTAGAGTAAAATTATTTTGCAATAGTTTGTAAAATAAACAGTCTCATATTGTAATACAAAAGCTTCTTATATGCGTGGTATGCTCGATTTGTAATGAAATGCCAAGTAAACAACCGATGGAAATGTTAATGAAATTTATTTGGCATATGAGCAAGGCGAGAAAATCAGAACAGACACCAGAGCTGAGGGGTGAGTTGGAGCATCTTGCAGCAGTGAAGTGATGAAGTCCTGGTAGCAGTGAAGTGATGAAGCAGTGGCCGCCATGAAGTGATGTAGCATTGACAGCAGTGAAGTGATGTAGCATTAGCAGCCGTGAAATGATCTAGCATTGGCAGCCCTAAAGCAATTTAACATGAGCAACAGTGACTTGATTTAACATTGGTAGCCGTAAAGTGATTTATCATTGGCAGCTATCAAGTGATATAGCATTGGCAGCCATTCATAGCTGTAATGTAGGCCACTATGAAGTAATCTAACTCCGGCAACCATGAAGTGATGTAGTTTAACTGTCATCCAGCAAATCATTTAATGGAGGAAACTATGAAGTGATGTAACATAGTCATCCGTGAAATCACGTAATGTAGGCAGCCATGAAGTGATGTAGAATAGTCGTCCACGAAATTATGTAATGTAGGCAACCATGAAGTGATTAAACAGATCTAGTAATCCTATAAATCATGTACCGTAATGTAGGCAACCATGATGAAATGTAGGTAGCAGCACTTTTACAACTTGAAGTGATGTAACGTAGACAGCCAAGACGTCATTTAGTGTAGGGAAAAACCATGAAGTCATTCAATTTAGGCAGCCATGGAATGATTCAATTTAGGCAACCATGAATTGATTCAACTTAGGCAACCATTAAGTGATGTAACATAGGCAACCATAAAGTGATGTAATGTAGGCAACCACGAAGTGGCGTATAGTATTCCTAGGTAGTAATGTGAAAATATATGGTTGAGCTGTAAATGGTTCCAGTAATGAAGAGTTGTATCAGCACCAAAATGTCATTTTAATGTACTTTAAAAGCTGTCCTGGGATCTTTATCTCATGGTTAATGATGCATTTTCAGTTCATGGCTACTAATGTAGTTTCACTCGGTAGGATTACTAGGATTACAGTGGTTTTAGTTTTTTTTTTTCAGAATTACGGGGTTTTTTAACCTTTCTTTCCTTGCTGCTATAGGGATGAGCTCAACTGAAAGCTCTACAAACGTCAATTTCTGAGGTTATTGCTTCAAATTCGTTATTGGAGAAAACCCAATTGTATGTGATATTAAAGTATATATATTAAAGTATTTATGTGCCGAGGTTTTCTATGAAATTTTAATATTCCTAGAAATTATGATGAATTTTCAATTACTCTTGATGTCCGAAGGTACGATATTAATCGCCTACTGAAGATATTTGATAAGGAACTTAGATTCCCTGCTCTGCAACACATTCCTTGCGTTATGACGAAAAAATGAATCTTTGTTTGAGGTCTCTGTGATTATTAGAACTCATTTTATTAACGCTTATGTAAATCGGCTTCCAGGCCCGGTTGCGAAAGGCCCGATTTCAGTGGGCATTGCGCAGTCAAGGTATGGTCTATGCCTCAGTTAATTAATTGTCTCATATTTGCATCTGGCATTACTGTGTTGTAAATTAGGGTCGGGTTCATAAGGTACACCCTAAATAGGGCCAAATATTTAGACTTGAAGATAAATTGCAAGATCCTAAGCGCTTCCGACACCTCGTATTATTTGCAAGAATGTCGAATAAACGAATATAGTTCCGTTTTTTTACAGAAAATACTCTTAGCGAACAAAACGTCAAATTATTTTCTAAATTAGATGGATGAGTAGGTTGATAAAGTGCTTTTAAATGGCAGTTATTCAATTTCCTAAATATGTATATATTTATTACAATGTACGAAGAAGCTTTGCAGGACGAACTGTTCATCTGCCAAAACCTATTTTATGCTCAGAAGCAATGAGAAGTTTAGTCAGTTTTACATCCAAAGTGAGCAAAAGAGCGTGATCACATTCTGACAATATCTATATACCGGTAGAAATAGAACCCGTCACGGGATCATTACCTTGCTGGAGACACAGATCTTCCTCTTGGCGCCCGAGGTACCTCGAGGGAAGCCGATTTAGATAATGGCACCGAGACCTTTCGCTGTCGTCCACTGGCAGTTTTATTCGCTTTCGGGAGACAAAAATCGTCGACACTTAGACCTACTTTGTTGTTCTGTACACTGGCACTGGAACTTAATGCTGGGGTGTCTGCCTCGACGGAACCCAGGCTTTTCTCGACGCTGATTCTGGGGTTGTCGAGGAAGCTTCTCTGTACGGAGGTCCACGAGTGGAGCTTACCGGTTGGGGTCAAAGGAATCGAGGGCTGCAGTTGTTGCGGACTATCGCCTGGTTCGGTTTTTCTGGAGGTCGGTGGCACAGCACCAAGGTCAGCCTCTGGTCTGCTCATATGCAGTAAAAACAGGTTGTTCGTTTTTCTAATTCTATTTGCTTGTGAGGAGGTGCTCTCGCTCTTCGGTAATAACTGGGCAGTTTGGTTGCCATCCTGTGGGTTTTGATTCTCCTCCTCCTCCTCCTCTTCTTCCTTTAGTTCGCGAATGCATTCAGTAGCCAACAAAGAGCCGCTGTAACCATTCGCGTTAGGGTTATCTTCTAAACTGTTTTCTTTATTTCTAATAATTTCCTTTACTATAGCTGTGCCAGCCATTTTGAATTTTGTAATTGGAGCTAGCTGTGTGGATGAGACGGTGTCGAGGAAGGTATTCGAAGCACGTAACTCTCCGTCATCTTCTTCCATGTCAGTCAGCGATTACATACAACTCCATATAATTTCCACTTCCATGTTGACAAAAGTTGAATTTAACTTAGAACTGTACAAATTATGAATAAAGTGTCAATTCCAGTAGGCCCTGCCTGAAAATACAGAACAATTATTGAAAGAAGGAAAGAGTGGAATAAAATACATAAATAACAGAAAAAGAAATCACAGCAAAAGAAACACATTGCTAAAGGCTTCTGTAATGTAGCAGCAAAAAATCACCTAAACAGATTATATATAATTATGGAATATGGATGAAATTTAACAAATAAACACAAATAGAAGCAAAAATATAATGAAAGAGCCCATAAACGATATAAGACATCCTATTGCAGCAGCTCTGCAGATGTATCTTACAAGCGTACTACTACTGATATCAATTAGAACAGATGGAAAAGAAGTTTTCTTTTTACCTAGGAAACCTTTATATATATAGGAGCTTGAACAAACTACAGCTAGAAATTCTACCATCATGTCATAGGCTTCTCGCATAGCACAACACATTCACTGTCAACTGTAAAACAATAAATCTCAAGAACAGATACGATGGTTAACGCCGGCTGTGATATACGCAGAAGCGTGCTATATTGAGAACAGCTTGTGTGTCTGTGTTTCTGCATGTCGGCCCGGCTGAATGTGCATACACCAGCAGGCTAAATGTCTCTGGACGCACTTTATTTCACATCCAATCATCGAGCAAACCATACTTTTTTGTATTTTTCATTCCGAGCGATGTCACGTGATGGCGGTAGACATATATGGGTACTTCTGGTGATTTTACATTGAAAACGAGAGGCGCATAGATCCTCGAAAGCTAGGTTTAAATATATATGCTTTGTTCACATGACGCCTGAAATATTCTTCAAAAACGCATCGAATTAATACCATAATGAAAATGTCTATCCGCCACATGGTGTTCCCTGGCGACAAAGGCAAATATAACGCAAAGAAAATAGTCCAAGGTTTCAAAGTCGAATGAAGCCAAAGAAGTTTATGTTTCTTTTTTTGAGAAGACGAAATTCATAATAACTAAAGCGATAAGAGATGCAATGACATTGCATTTCAGCGACCAGTGCAGTGTTATTTAAGTTAGCGATTTATGCATCAAACGCCGTCATTAATTGCGCACACTCATTCATGCATGAATCAAAATCACCTTCCTGACGCTGCTTCATGTATGCAGGTACCGAAACTTAAGCGATCATACATGACGAGAGCTGGAATATTTAGGCAGTCGTAGTACTACAAATAAATCGCACAAAGACGTTTATTTGTAGAGAGGCAACACAATGCCTCCCCATACGTCAATTCCAGCTAGGAGAGAAGGGGCCGATTCCATCATTACATGGAAAGCCAAGCGTAATCAAGCGAACAAATGTAAGGGAGGTCCGAAAGAAAACAAAGTTTCCAAGCTGCGTGCCGTATGGCCGAGGAGATCCCCCATAAAAAACACGTCGATTAGCATGGGCCATAGCCTTGCCTATTGTCCGTTAGCTTTGCTGTCGAGAAGCGGCTAAGAATTCGCAAAAACTTTGGAATTATCGAAGGTAAGTCTTGCGATGTGCAGACCTGCACTGAGGTCATGTGTCAGGGCCTGTCTTCTGAGCTGCGGGAAATTCGCAGTTTCTAGATATGAAATTCAAGACAAGAAATGAACAACACTCGGATATAATGTGCTTTGCAGCGAGCGAGGTTATAGTAAATTGAAGAGAAGTAGTGAAGACATGTTTTAATGTTTTACGTCCCTTGTGCATGCTCCTCAGTATTTAAAGAATCATTACTTGTTTATTTATACCAATAATACGGTTAACTTGTTAAACAATCAGTCAGATAAGCTTTTCCTTATTCAAAACTGACAGCAATCAAAATTTAGTATAATGATTCCATGCTTTAAAATTAATCGTAACCTCAATGACACAGCAAAACGACTACAATGTCGCAGTTTCAACAGGAACCTTACACAACAGAACATGTTGAGATCATAAGACTCATCTCTAACTAAACACTTTCATTTCACCGGAGAGCTTAATATAGTGGCTTTCAACGTTTACAAGGTAAAACTAAATCTAATATCATTAACGATTAACCGGATCATGAAGTTGAACTTTTCGTCTCAGCGGAAGGTTAAGTTACGACTTGCACAAGAAAGAATATAGGTACGCCGCAAAGGTTGATGCAGCTGTTGCATTTATTTATTATTTATTTAACATTTATTTCTCCACAGGCGGGAGGTTTAACCTTGCAACCTCTTCGTGATGAGATTTAAACTCTCCATGTAAGTATGTAAGTCGCATGCGTGTATTGTTGCAGCTGAGGTACAAATTCTCGGGACACGCAATGTCTATACAGTCAGGCGAGATCAGCTACAGTCGGACAGACGTATGACGGGGATGCCACCATATCTAGAATATACGACGTCGCTTGGAACAGTTGCTTTGGAGAACCTTGACTTGGGAAAGGCTACTACGGTATTTTTACTAACTCATACTATCGGCAAGCAAGGACCGCTCTTACGGTTAGAAATGTGTGAAATATTTTTGACATATTCGAGGATCACCTCCTGACGGTACTGTAATTGTACACTGTTTTGTTTGCTTACGAGCTACTTGAGTGCAATGTAGTCTGAAGGCATAGGTTGGTTATATAAATTCTTGTGCTGTACATGGCATCCAATTATATATTTTTGGGGTCCAACGCATAGTGCTATGTTGTTATTTACTTTGTTCTGTTGGGTATACTTGTGAACATATTGCCATTAAGTTCTACATAAAAATGGTATTATTTTCATCATGACATGCCATTCTATACTATTAGTAGTCACGCAGCGAAATAGTTAGTTCATATAGTTGATACAAACTGCGACGTTGCATACTAACTAGGTGGTTTACTAACGTCTACCATCAGCATTCAATGAGTACCTATCATAGTATGCTATATATAATAGGAAAAGTAATGCTTTGCGTAGACTATACACATCGGACTATTTTAATTTAAAATAAGAAGTGCCATTGAGCTAGCATGATCATTAAGAGTAGGGGATTGCTCGTGAATATAGATCGATTCTAACAATTTCAATTCCGTTTGACGACATGATGTTAAAATTTTAAAATTATCGTTTAAGATTCTATGGTCAGTATTACGAAAATGGTCAAAAAATTCTACTATTACAATTAGCGACATGTTGCCCAGTTCGAAAAGAAATACCTTTATGTTAACGGGAACTCTCGTCATGTAGGGGGTATTATGAAATATATTATGCACCAAAAAAACTTATAGTATCTAAATTTATATTCGGCAACACTGTATCTAGGAACACGATAACGACTGGTGGATAAAGTGGAAAATAAACTCATGAACACCATCGTGTTCACACTGCACCATCGCTGGCTGAATAATACATTAGTACAGGACAAGTTCCGATGTCTTACAACAGTATCATCGATAACCGAAAGGTACATTATATAATATATAGTAGGTACCTGTCAGGTATCAACGTTTTATCAATGTACCAATCAGCAGACAGCAGCACTATTGCTGGTAGAAAGAACCCTTGCACGCGTCGAGTATCTATGTCCTAGAACTGTACTATCAGTTACCGAAGGCTTCAGTGGTACCGGTGCCGTTTCGTAGTGTTCCAACTGTATTTTATGTACCAGCAACAATCAAATTTGTACACAGCTCCCGTACACCACTGTCTTCCAGAGAGAAAATCCAAAGTAGCGACCCCATATATATAGCTTTCTGTTGGGCCATGGCACTCACTTCTCCCATATTTTCCCATGCAAAACAGTGACCCCGTCCGTTCGGTAGCTATTATACAACATTTATTTTTTATAATCCTAAGTGGAGATAGGCTAACCGACAGCCGGTCCTCCAGCTGGTGACGGAATGCAGCATCAACTCTGCACATGATGTGTAGGTGAAGCACATAATGCCAACTGGACCTCGGCCGAAGAACTTTCAAGATATCAAAGGGAAAATACTTAATACCAACTCGACGCCAAGCATCTAGACACTACAACGGCTCCCAAAGGGGGCCGTACCTCCCAGTTTGGAAATCAAGGTTCTGTACAGTTAGCTGCGGACCGTGCAGAGACAAGCAGGCCTCTGTTCAGCTCATCAGGCGGCCGGTGCAGAGAGCCACCACCAGCTGATGGTTCTATTTACAGCAGCCAGTACATATGTACTGTCCTATACTTATAGCAGTGTGCCGGTATTCAACACTTTATAGATGGTGTTTTAAGTTCTTCATAACCTATAATTAGATTTACTTGAAAATGTGATGACGGTTTACACTGAATTATTTCACAAGATGGTTACGCTGCGTTTAGGATTGCGTGGTTTATTTCAGCCTCGTCTATACTGAGTCCCAACAGTTATTTGAGACTTTGCAACGCACTTTATTTTTCGTTCTGCTATAGTGACACAATGAGTCTTCTTGACTAACCGAGTATTTTTGAGGATTTACAGATATGGTTTCTTAATATTAGTACATAACAATCGCTACCATATTGTGCAAAACAACGTACAGTGACTCCCCACGATATCGAATGACGTTGATCGACAAATGAGCTAGCAACGTTAAACATTTCCTTGCTACTATTTGTGAACCCTTCATGAATATTATAGCATACCGATAGTATTCATGGAAATTGTGAGCAAGTATTCTCAGAATCAATTAGATATAAAATAGGGGGAACCTTATTAAAACGGCTTTGACAAGAAGCGATGTCGCTATAGAGAACCTCAGGATCATACTTCAGTTGTTAGTATAATGTTCGCACTATAGTCCTCTTACTCCAATTGGAAATTTATATGCCATTATCTCATAGCTATTATACGATACTTTACTTACGGAAATAGAATAATTGCCTATAGGCTTAAGTTCCAATGGGAGTAGTAGATCATTTGAACGGTGGCGTATGCCGCGTATCCCTTCCTTAAACTCATAATTATTATGTTAAATGAAACCAGGCCCAGGTATATATCCAGACACTAACAAAGCTGATGCCTTATTTTCCGAAGTTAAAAGTCTTCTGAAATGAAGCCTGCGCGTAAGTTATTTGTGAAGCGCTTGTGTGTGCCGTACAAAAAATTCAGTGAGCCATGAATATTCAGGTCATGAGTTACCAGCAAAACCATTAAGAAAACGACACGATACACTATGGGTTGACCCATGAACTACACGATACAGTAGTTTAGGTTTGACTCTTGCACTTGCGTTCTCCAAGGCTTGAAAAAATGTCCCGTTAAAAATCGTTAGTGTGGTGCATATCTTTAATCATATTCCTGAATAACTACTGGAATGAAGAGATAGGGCAAACTGTGTGAGAAAATCTGAAAATTTGGAATAAACGAGACACCCTACTTGGACTCTTTTACTCTTGTACTTTAGGCTTCAAAAAAACTTCAAAATTATTTGTCAGTGGAATATGGAAAGACTGAAAGACTACAGCAAGGCACTCACGTGTTAGGCACACCTGTGGCACACGCAGCAGGTGTATAGATAAACATAAGCAAGGCATGCCGTGGGTATGCATTGGATATCGATCATACATACAGCACCATTGAAGGCTGTGCTCCGTAGTTGGGACGTACTGAATTTACAAGAGAAACAAGTCACTGAATTGGATATGTGCACCAGTTGCATACAATGAAATATAAGGTCCAGGCGATTTTCAAGTCGCTACGACACGTGTACTAATCTGAGCTACCTCGAGGTCGATTCTCTACAAAATTCTACACTTTCCACGTCATGTCTCGTGTTATTCTACGTTACTCTACTTTTTACGATGAGATTACATAAAGATATTATATAAATGAATTACATATTAATTAAAAAATGTGTTTAATAGTGTTATTTCTGGCTAATAAAATAGTAGAGTACACGCCAACTGAGTGTTGACGAGCAATGACAATTAGCATCAAGAATGAGAAAAAATATTCAAAAAATGAAAGAAAGATAATATAGAAAGAAAAGACTGCGAAGATAATAAAACACTGGAAAAGGAGCAGCTAGACACCTACTTAAGTACAGAAAAGAAGACGTAGGAGAACGGGACCAATTCACGCCAAAAAGAGCGAGTCCAATAAAAAAAAAGATAGAAAAAGGCGAGGGAACAGAGAACACGAAGAACTAAAGAGGTAAAGGGTAAGACATGAATAAATACATTTTTCCTTTTTCTGATGCTTTAGGTACAGGCTGTACGCAAACGATTGGGGAGCTCATGAATAATCTTCTATACAGGAGTTGGATTTCGACATCAAACAAATGTTTCCACGTACTAAATACAAAAAAGATACTGTTACAATGTACATAAATGAATATTCATAATGCGCCATGAATATTTACACTGACTGATATAGTGTAAATGAATACAGGAAAATTAAACCTGCAAAGGCATGTGAAAGACAATATAGAATATATGAAGTGTATAGGAAATCGAATCGTCAGTAAATGAGCTATAGGTACATTTTATCACAGTTACTAATTGCCATCAACATTATGTTATCATTTTTTTAATTATTGTAAATAACTAGATCACAAATTTGTGCAATTATAACCATTAAACTCGAATTAGGCATCAATATATTTTTATTATAATTTTATTTTCGTTATTTTTATTAAAAAATATAATCAATATTATTTTCAATATCGTTTTATTAGAGTACGGCGCCGAACACACTGCCAGCAGTTCAGCACTTGGATTTTCAATACAGTCAAAGATACCACAACAAAACATCTTGCAGAGTGGAAAATATCTCTTAAAGACATTTCGGCTCCATTATGAAGTAATAGCAGCGGTAAAGTCAACTTGACTGTATACCCTACTGGGAAACTTACACGCACTTGTTCGTGCTGCCAATGTAGGTCAACTGGCCCCAGAGGAGTGTACGGCTGCAGGCGATCATAGATCGTCAAGAACTAAGGCGCTATCAACGGAGGTTTTTATGCAACAACTCTTGCCCCTACCCTCTCCATTTCTGGGAAAGGTAAGTACCCTCACGGCAGCTGTGCATACCGGTAGCTAAGTAATGCCGAGTCAGCACGTCCAGCGCTACAAGATCTCGCCTGCCTGGTTAACATTCGAATCTGCAACGTCCAGTGTCACGAAATCGGCACCCTAGGCTTCTGCTACCGCCGGTCAACAAATCAAGTATACCAAAAATAAATCAATTTATTATTTTTCACACCATAAAAATATTATCTGTCACTGCTGTTATTACTATGACTATCATGAAAAGTCCATTCCTAGAATCAATGTTGTTCTAATCAGTACACTGCTTTTAGTATTAATAGTATTATTATAATGCCAAAAATACTAAATACTTGCATCAAATTATCATTACTTATTAGCGTTGAAGTTTAATTTAAGAAACATACGAATCAGGTACAAAATGGAACAAAGCCTGCCATCCGTGCCACTCAGCTATATTAATGAAAGTACTGCTAACCAGTTACACTTACAATATTTATAACTTTAGAAAGAATGAGCGAACACATACGCCAAATCCTGCGGCCACCGCCACAGTTTTCAGAAGAAGAAGAAACATATGACACTGGTGAACAATTTTTTGCAGAGATTCTCTGAGCTGTATTATTCTCATAAACTGCCCTCTCTAGTCCCATTTTTTAGCAATCACTTTTTTTTTGCAGTTTGTCAGCGCTGTTTCTATGGAATGCATTCTAGTAGTATTTAGTGATGTTCCGTACACTATGCTATTCGTACTAGAATATCAGTGACGAACAACGAACAAACCTGGCATGCTAGCCAAAATTTTAGTAGCATGTCAAAACTGAATGTCCAACAGTAAATTAGTATCAGATCTGAAGTTAGAAACAACTGAAGAAAAAAAAATATTCAGACCAGCGTAAATTTTTAGTGTACGCACAGCAGTGATTGCAAGGCATGGCTAAACATTCGGAACTTTTGAAGTATGGACGTCGTTTAACAAACTGACGTGTGAGCTGGGCTTAACCCTTTCAACTAGCGCTGTTCCTCCGAGACATGCAAATCAATTCACATGAGAAAGGGTTAAGAGAAATACCATGTCGTCTCCTAACCAGAGGCCGCGGCTGTAGCCAAACTCCGACGCGTAGAGTATAATGAGGTGTGACCTGTTATCGCTGTCTGGTCCTAAGCTGCCGCAGATAGCGCCACTCACAGGATGTTAGATCTAAGAAAGGCGACCAGTGTAAGCACATCTCCCAATGATTGGGGCGAATTGCGGAAAAATCCACATTTTTCATCGCATAAAACACAACTGAGGGCAAATTAAGACAAAAGAAAACCCTAAATGACTGGGTGTGCAATGCTGAGGAATTTCATATTTTCCAAGGCATAAAACACAACTTAAGGTAAATTAAAACAAAAGAACACTACGGTACACTTTGAATAGTTAGAACGATGCCCTGGGAAATTTCTCATTGTTCAATGCACAGAAAGAACTGTGGCGAATTAGAACCAAAGGAAACGAAGCTCTAAATGACTGAGAATCAAGCCATGAAATATGTCTGTGTTTACAGTGCTCCCAAAAACGGTAAAAAAACAGTAAAGAAAAGAATGCAAGTGAACACGCAACTGTGAATAATTGGGTGCTAATTCTTGAATGAATGCATTCAGTTTATGATTACAGCGTGAGACCGTATGAGTGAGCGCCGAACTTTGCATGAATTGGTAAAATAAAAAAGTAAAGCAGCATTGATCGCGCACCCCAGCTAGGAAACCAACCTACATGCACTGGTTCGTGCTACAGATAAATCTCATCTATGGTTCAGAGGAGTGAACGGCTGCAGCCGATCACAGCTAATGTGGGCTATGGATTTATAGACGGAAAGTTCTAGACAACTGCGTCCCCGCGACCATTTCCACAGAACAGCAAATGCTACATAGCCGAACAGCAAGATTGTCTGCCTGACCGAGGAATAGAACGCCCGATCTTTTAACAATGAGCGAGGCAACACTTTTTACCACTCGACCACTTAGTGTAAATTAAGTGATCCCAATATTCCAACTACAACCATGATACCATTCTACAGAATACTCTAACGAAGGAGTACGATTGACTTAAATACAAGCATGGTGCATGGTTCGACTCTAATTCATACTCAGTTAAAAGTTAATGAAAACAATTGGCCTAAAACCTGGGAATGAACGTGGGAAATACCAGTTACGCCACCTGCTACCTGTGTGTTTTAAAAATACTTGTTATTGCTGGAAACAGCTGCAGCCTTTATGGGCATTTGTACAAATATTAACATTTTAAATCGCATTCTAGGCGTCAGAACAGCTGCATGAGGGCGAACTTATAGGGAAACCTACTTTATTTATTCAATTATTTTCACATATTAGTAATTTAATTACTACTGACTGAGCACGAGTAGCATTTATTAACTCCATCTAATTATTGCTGGCTGAGCAGGAGGAGCAATCAGCACAAGCACTAAGTAATAATAAAAAAAAACGAATAAACTTTGTATTCAGAACGCAATGACTCGCTCCATAGACTGGGCAGACGATAGCTCAATAGGGAGCGCACTGACTGCATGCGGATGTGGCCGCTAAATGCAGTAATCGAGGCAGCTGGAACTATCTTAGTTTATATATATATATTGTATATAGCTATAGAGTAAATACAAAGTTTGATGGCTGGACACGTTCGCTGCATGTAAAGCTCAGAGTAGGACTCTGTGACCTGCATACAACATCATTACCTCCACCAAGCAGTTTATGTTTACGTAGGGTCTGTTTGTCTGTCTTTCTGTCTGTCATCAAGATAACTCAAAAAGTTACGGTTAGATTTTGACGAAATTTACAGGGATTGGTAGGTATGTTAGGAAGAACAGATGATTAATTTTTTGCTTCTTTGTCTCAAAAATAACTCAAAATGTTATGAAAGGATCTCTATTAAATTTACAGTTGTTAGTATTGCTAAAAGACATAAATTAAATTAAATTTTGCCGCAGATCGGTTGGTTCGTTAGTGCGTTGCACTCATGTTTGTTATAACGTTTGTTAATAGCATAACTTAAAATGTCAGGAACGGATCTTCATGAAAATTACATGAGCTGTTAATACTATCAAAAGGCACAAATGATTAGATTTTAGTGTTAATACAAAGAAAATCATGGTCTCAGAGCCAATTCGAGTTTTTCGTTGCCATTGCATTGCTTGGCGAAGGTATGCGCTCTCAGAGTGCTCTAGTTGCAAAAAAATAAAAAATATAGATATAAGACGAATATTTTGTCTACTGTCAAAATGACTGGATCCCTGGAGGAAACCCACAGCCCTTGCATAGCCCAACGTCAGTTAACAACACTCCGACACGCATTGAGCAATGAGGGCAGCAACAGACACTGCCCCCGGGGCGTAAACACACACATAATAGACTGTCACCTGTATAGCACAGCTTCCGCATCGCTACAGCTTCCTCTAAAAAACTTATTGTCGCACGCCGAGGACGTCCAATTGAGGAAAATCCATTGACAATTTCTTGTTGCAACAAATAGGTAACATTCACCTGTACACTGCTGCAGAGAAATGAAGTGCCTATATTTTCGATAGCACAACAATACTAGTCGCACTAGTCACATCCAACTGCTGGAGCAAGGCTTTTGAAATTTGTAAATTAATTAGAATTAATGTCTTGAGGAAGCAGTGATTGCTTACTTTGAATTAATTGAAATGAAAAACATTCATTTCTCCCCGTAGGAAGGTACCTTATTCATAGTTCATACAATAATACTATTACAATAAATGTTTAGTACACTAGTGTAAAATATTATAGCAATGAGCCTCACATGCTAGGTTGAAACGGAACATCGTCTTGCCGATTGTATTTTGTATCGTAAATTGAAAGACATAGGAATTATAAAGAGAAAATTCCAAAGTCTAAAGAAATGATAAAAGCGATATTACAAATGCATTTCATTCGCACGGACACAGCTATATCTGCTTCAACGTTACACCACTAGGATCATCATCAACAACAACAACAACAACTCATAACTACTGTGCCACTGTTGCATCAGTAGATACATTACATAGGCCCCACAATTGACACATCTAACAACAGAGGCTTTTATTACCAAGGTGTGAAGTGGGAAGGACCCTGTCCGACTCCGACTCCAAAGACTCTAAAAACCTCCGACTCCTTAGAAGTCCAACTCCTTTACATTTTCACCCGACACTTAATCCGACTCCTGGGACATATTGGTTTCTGACTCCGACTCCAGATCCCCAAATATATCTGACATAATGAAGCACAAGCGAAATGAACAAATCTTAGCCCTGATTTAGAGCAGGCCTGCAGCTGATACGCTTAGTTTCTAAAAAAATAGATTTTGTGCTGGAGAGCCTATCCTATCGTACGTTTGAAAGCAGAAACGGCTGCCAATTTAACTTTGCTACAATACAAAGTAAAGGTATTTTGGTAAGTGAATTAGTTAGAATTACGGGATAGTTTGGTCAACAATACTGAAAAGCACGTTCTACATGGCTGATGCCATTGAACGACTGGTAGCAGAAACTGGTAGCAATTTTAGTTAGTAGTGAAAAAAAGAATACAAACAGAACAGCAGGGTATGCAGTTTGGTCATGATTAGAAATATGTTCTACGGAAGGGTTATATACACCTCATATACCGTAGCAATGGCAACGAGGACATTTGTTGCGAAAAAGCAACGTGCATCACTAAATTAAGCAGCAGGCTGAGGCAGGTGATGTTACCGCGAGTTTTGTGATGACTTTCACCAATCAATTTAGAGGGCGGTGCATCAGCGATGCATCGATGGTCTTCGATGGCCAATTATCGAGGATGATTACAAGCTGATGCTCATAGACAGCATCGACAAGGGCATCACGCTGTGCCGAGCATCGTTTCCAGAGAAGTACGGCGGGATAAACACGCTTACTTTATTGAATTACCAGGACCCCATACCAGCTACCTGCAGAGCGATCATTATCCTTTTAATAAGAGTAATGAACCTGCAGAGCTGATAAACTCGGCATGATAGCAGCGAGGAATAATTCTGTATTGTTAACAGTGATACGTAAGGCGGAAGCAGAATGAAGTNAGAGAGCACATCAGCTTGTGCTAGAGAGCACATCAGCTTGTGCTAGAGAGCACATCAGCTTGTGCTAGAGAGCACATCAGCTTGTGCTAGAGAGCACATCAGCTTGTGCTAGAGAGCACATCAGCTTGTTCTAGAGAGCACATCAGCTTGTGCTAGAGAGCACATCAGCTTGTGCTAGAGAGCACATCAGCTTGTGCTAGAGAGCACATCAGCTTGCGCTAGAGAGCATATCAGTTTGTGCTAGAGAGCACATCAGCTTGCGCTAGAGAGCATATCAGTTTGTGCTAGAGAGCCTATCCTATCGTACGTTTGAAAGCGGAAACTGCTGCCACTTTTAGTTTGCTACAATACGGAGTAAAGGTATTTTGGTAAGTGAATTAGTTAATATTACGGGATAGTTTGGTCAACAATATTGAAAAACATGTTCTACATGTCTCAATGTTATTGAACGACTGGTAGCAGAAACTGGTGGCAGTTTTAGTAATTAGTGAAGAAAAGAATATGTAGTTTTAAAGTCAATTAAAAGAACAGCAGGGTGTACAGTTTGGTCATGTTTAGAAATATGTTCTACGGAAGGGTTATATACACCTCATATACCGTAGCAATGCCAACGAAGACATTTGTTGCGAAAAAGAAACGTGACCGACGAGGACATCTGTCCGAAAAAGCAACGTGCATCACTAAATTAAGCAGCAGGCTGAGGCAGGTGATGTTACCGCGAGTTTCGTGATGACTTTCACCAATCAATTTAGAGGGCGGCGCATCAGCGATGCATCGATGGTCTTCGATGGCCAATTATCGAGGATGATTACAAGCTGATGCTCATAGACAGCATCGACAAGGGCCTCACGCTGTGCCGAGCATCGTTTCCAGAGAAGTACGGCGGAATAAACACGCTAACTTTATTGAATTAGCAAGACCCCATACCAGTTACCTGCAGAGCGATCATTATCCTTTTAATAAGAGTAATGAACCTGCAGAGCTGATAAACTCGGCATGATAGCAGCGAGGAATAATTCTGTATTGTTAACAGTGATACGTAAGGCGGAAGCAGAATGAAGTAGGCGTCATTCTTTAATGTAAGGGGCAGGAACATATCTTATCGATTCTTTCAGCTCATCGAAGATACGCCTAATGCAGTCGATTTAATTTATCAAATTGACACCCAGTGATTACAGTTCATCAGACATCCAATTCAGCCCCTTTCAAATCATTTAAGAAGTCCTTCAAATTCACTAAATAGGCATTCAACGCAGTCCCCTTAAATCTATTTTAAAGATCCTATAAATTCACTAAACAGGTATGCAACATAGCCCCTTCAATTTATGAAACAAATCTTTTAGGTTCACCATCCAGATGCTAGGTGCAGTACCTTTAAATGTAGTTACCAAGCAGGACTTTTAGATTCACGAACGAGACACTGCATGCAAATCCCTTAAAATTCACCAAACAGTCCCTTTAACTTCACAAAAGATACCTCAGTGCAGTCTCATTTAATAAACTAAACATGACTTTTAATTCAGCTACGAGGCAGCAATGCAGTCCCTTTAAATTAATCACATGGGATCTTTAAATTCACCCAAAGAGGCCCAAATACAATCGCTTTAAATCCAGTAAATAGTACCGTTATGTTCCTTATAGAGGCCTCAATGTAGTCCCTTTAAATGAGTTAAACTGGAGTTTTAAGTTAATAAAGGCCCCAATGTATGTGGTTCCAATAAATTCACCAAACAATACTTGAAACGCACCAAGAAGGCCCCAACTCAGCTCTTTAAATTTACCAACCACTACCTTTAAATTCACCGAAGAGCCCCCAATCCGCAGTCCCTTTAAATTAACCAGTCATGGAGTTCAGCAGAAAATGCACAATGCTGCTACGGCGCAGCTTTACAAGACAAGCAAAGAAGTCGTTAAGAGCAATAATTCCGCACGATTTAGGAAGCTGAGAGCAGAACGCCTCGCGGTATTTTAAGAAGGTCAATGTTGCCTAACTACAGCTTATTACAAACGTATGGGGCGCCACGGCAGGGGCTACAAAAGTTCAAAGCTTGATAATTACTTCAACAAACGAAAGGAAACAGATCAAGCATGACGATGGAACAAGACTACCGAGGGGTTTTAATGCACCAGATTGGTGATGTGCATAAATTGAGAACGGGTTTCGTGACCATGTTTGGATCGAGGAATGCTTTAGAGAAACGGGGCGTCTTTCCAGCCGCTAAGCCAGTTGTAATTTATTGACCGCTATGCTAACAATGTTAAAAGCAGATTGACTTAGCGATATTATAATTACACGGCTGCCTGCATGTCCATCACGTTCACTCCGACAAGCACAAAGTGTAGCGCACAAAAGTTATCGTTCTGTAAAAGTTTTTAAAGTTTGACATGGCAGAACAGAAATAGAAGCATGCATATGCCGAGGTCAGGTATCACGGATACCGAGTGTTCAAGTTTTTGTGACACTGCTTGGCGAGTGGCACTATAGTGAACACGGTTGAGTTTCCAGCTGTCTCTAGCGAAATTAGTTGGCGATTAGCGCCTGAAACGCGTTCTTACGTGGTGAATTGAAAGTTCAGATTTGAAGTGCTGGACAAGTGAAAGTCAGTCGGATTAGATTATCTAATTTTCCGCGAGTGAGTCGAAGGCTCCTCAAAACAAGCGAATTAAACGTAGTTATGGTGAATATAATCATCATCATCCTCGCATACATCGTGTAAATGGTGCTAAATTTCAATCGAAAATGTTAGGCAATCAGTTGATATGTCGGCTGTTTACCTGAAACTTTTCCGTTGGGTACTACCAAACAAGTGTTATCCAAAGCCAGCGTATAAGCCTATGGACCAACTAATATACATGTGCAATTTTCGTGCTGCGTCAAAACAACAAAGCAGGCATCGCCCGTCAGTACACGGTTAGGCGTGCTGAGTCTGGTACAACAGTTCATCACTGAACGTGTCCGCCGAGTATTATAGTGGAGATGGCAGTAACAGTAATAGAAAAAAAATCGCAGAAAACAGGAAGTTTTTGTAGAGATACATAATCAGAACGAATTTCGCAGGCACTTGTCGAGGTCTTTGCAGATATAAATAACACACTCGCCGTTCCCGAAATAGACAGAAAAATTTTGTAAAGGGCACGCCAAGGGTAGGGGCGATAATGAAGGGAGATAAGGTTGACAAGGGTATTATATAGGAGCGAAGAAAAAGCATTCAGCGGTCTACAAAGATACATGATAACATTGTTCAATCCTTTGTTTATGTTGTGTAATTCATTTTGTTTTATATCGTAGAGGCATTCAAGATATTTTCTTGGGTGTGGTTTGGGTATGCGTGTGAGACGTAAACAAAGTTTCAAACGAAGGAAATCGTACCAGAAATTTACTTTTTATTTGGTCATCGTACGCTGAGAAAAGTGCCCCAAATCAGCACGCCTTCACGTGCATCGACGGCACTTGCAAGAATGACGCGCTCGTGTAGCACGAAACGGAACTTAGTCCCGTCGCAGCACGGGAAAGCGTGCTGCGGTCAGGACAAGACTTTTTTTCAGTGATAGAGTCAACATCAAAAGTTTGCGAGTGAGTATAAGGTGGTTATTTAATGTACACTTGCAGCAAAACTCTTTAGAATAACTGAAAAAAAAATAATGGGAAGAACTCCATAGACTATGCGCTTCTCATCGCTGGTTTCTTTTGCTTCTATTTCACAGTGCATGAATTTAATTAATAGGTTGTGTGAATGTTAAAGGAGCTAAGTTTTTTAAAGATTATTTGAATAGCATCAGAGCCTTTATAATGACAGAAATTTTTACTTTTAATGATTCTCTATCAGTTTCAATAACTATTTAATTACAAATACCTATCATTATGGTAGGCAAATTTTGGTCTAAAGATCTAACATTCTTAGGAATTAAATTGAATCATATATTTCACACCAAACTTCCTGGAAAAAACATCAGAGTTTCTAAGATCCATGACGGTACAAAAATTTTGGTGGGATGCAATGAAGCCTGAATGAACCAAATGCTGATCTGAAAGTAAGCCTGAAGCGCAAACACTGTCGTCTATACACCCTCGCTCACCTTTCGGCACAGCGTGATGTACTTAAACTTAACTGGAAACTCTCTCTAAATTGCACTTGAAGACGTAAGCGTTTTCAGAGAAGGAAACATTTTGTTTTTGATACTTGTAGCAGGGACCGACCTGCATCATATAGTTATGCCTGCATAGAATAATATGATGGCACGCTTCCCGGTAATTTCTTATATCATAAAAAGACTTAACATATTCACTCTAAAGTATAAGCCTACATCTTACAAGTTACAACAGCACCATTAATATCGTTCAGAAAATATAGTATTCGTTAATGAACTAAATTTGGTCTAAACATAGGCTATGAGGTACCGTTGGGTCTCGAATTAGACGCAAATTGATTTGATTGAATGACAATTTGCAAATTTAACTTTGTGACTTGAAGTTTTCATAGTTTATATGCAATGCGTATTATTATTACGCATTATTATTATTCTACAGGAAAGGCAAGTTTAAGTGATGCAGCGAAAGGTTAAATTGTCCAACCTTCACTCGATCAATACGAGCGTGTGCTATAAATCATAGTGTCGATATTCATGAGCACTTCATCATTTCCATAAGAAATTACAATGTTTGCATCTCTGCAGATTCTGTAAAGGAGCGGGAGGATGCTGATAAGCTCCTACTGCCAATATTCCTGCTGTTATTTTAATATTAAGAGGTTCATTACTCATGAGGCCTTCGGCGTCAACTTTCAATATAATGAACCAATTAGTTTGCGCAGAAAATGGCGGGTTGACGATGATTTTTTTTTTAAACTGGATGATTTTGCCATGCCTTTGAATGGTGAGATCACCATAAGTTAGGTTATTAATTCACTGTGTCAATTATATAAACATCAATTATTTGGACATTATTAGATACGTCACTCCTACGGGAAATGAATGTTTACCTTAGGCGTTGCAGGGTAAAATCTAAACTTCCGTGTCTCGTTGAATACCTATTGTGGATTACGGAACGCCAATTACGGGGGGGGCCTTATTTACCTTGGATACCTTGGAAATTCTCCGGACGAGGTCCAAGTGACGCTACGCCCGCCGCCCATCTTGTGCAGAAGTGATGTTGCATACCGTGGCCAGCGGGAGGGCTAGTTTGCGAGATATCCCCACAATGCACGTAACCGCTTACAGTACGTTTGCCGGACACTTTTAGTTAGCACAAATCAAAAATGTATTTGCACTTTACAGCTACAATGTTCATAGCGTTTCGAATACGACGGGCGTTTCGTTAAACAACCTCAGGAAAGATCACTACAGGAAACCATGATTTGCGTGTTTCGGGCACAAGTGATAAATATCAACAAATTATTCAATAGATCTAGTCAAATTATTAAAGTACACCGTGGGAAGTGAAAGCAAGGCTGTATCGCGACAGGACTGTCAACGCTACGGCGGCGGGGACTCTGGTCGTGGTTCTTTAGTGATGCTTGTCCGAGCATTGGCGCATGAGGATGTGCTTTGCCGCAAGCCGCGCGTTCCCGCGAGGGCTCCGGTATATCATTTGCAAAAGCAGACACTCGCGGCCCCGCAGCTCGGTTGCAAGACCTAGCGATAAAAAATGGAAGTAAATAAACGCAGAAACAAATCCGCAACTGCGGCCTTTTTCCATAGATGAGCCCTTGCGGTCCAGGCTCCTCTCCCCTAAAAAAAAAAAAAAATCTCAGTAAAGTATAACATTAACGTGACGGGAACTTCCACCGTTTCACGAAACTATTCAGTTTCGAGAATACATTTTGTATGTTAGGTGAGCTTATACTGCGCTAAGAGAAGTGTCTTCCCAAAACCAGCACCCCTCGCCGTGCACTGCACGGTAATACGTACGTGTGCTACTACAGCACGAAAACTACAATTTTTTCCCGCATAAGCACGTCAAAGCTTGTACGTTCCGTCGGTGCACGGGAAGGCGTGCTATTCGTGGGACAACACTTAACTTGTTCAGGTAGCTGTGAAATGTATTGAGGAGTTACGGACTCCTCTCACTTTCACTCGTTTTCAAGGTGAAGGAGCGTATGAAGAAGCCTACCCTTTCTGAGGAACTTGATCATTTGGCAGTAATGTGGAAGCAGAGTTCCTGGGACACGCGAGTGTTGTCTTGCGGGGGGAGTGAGGCGTGCTGGTAAATTCGTAGAGTGAGGGGATGCTGAAATTAAACAGTGAGTTTCACGTTTTAAAATGACGCAATTATTAACAATCTCGAGTAAAATAAATTCGACACAAAGATTAATGGTGAATGAAAAGCTAAGCTCTAGATATTCCTACGTGAAATGATAAATGATAACACCTAATCGACGCATAAATCTGTTAGCGAAACGGCAAAAAATAAAGGGTGATATGGCACTCACGCACCACTCACGGCGCGTACACCACTCACGACACGTGCACCATTCACTACATGCCCACCACTTACGATTTGTGCACCACTCACTTCACGCGCATCATTGACGACACGCGCACCACTCACTATACACGCGCATCATTGACGACTCGTGCACCACTTACTACACGCGCATCATTGACGACCCGCGCACCACTCACGGAACGCGCACCACTCACGACACGCGCACCACTCACGGAACGCGCACCACTCACGACACGCGCACCACTCACGGAACGCGCACCACTCACGAGACGCGCACCACTCACGGAACGCGCACCACTCACGACACGGGCACCAGCAGCCCGGCCGCATCTCAGCGGGACTCGCAAGGTGCTTTGTGAATCGGCCCGAGCAGCTCGGACAAGCGGAGGGGGGCCATATAAGGCTCGCTATAATCGCCGTGGATGCAAGGCTATAATTCACAAAGCGCCGCTCTCGGAAGGTCCACTCGGCCTTTAAATAGATACCTGCTAATTAAATGACACCAAACAGAGATACTTTCNAACGCAGAAACAAATCCGCAACTGCGGCCTTTTTCCATAGATGAGCCCTTGCGGTCCAGGCTCCTCTCCCCTAAAAAAAAAAAAAAAAAAAAATCAGTAAAGTATAAAATTAAGGTGACGGGAACTTCCACTGTTTCAAGAAACTATTCAGTTTCGAGACTACGTTTCGTATGTTAGGTGAGCTTACACTGAGCTAAGGGGTGCTGAGCCAGCACCCCTCGCCGTGCACTGAACGGTAATACGTACGTGTGTTACTGCAGCACGAAAACAACAATTTTACCCGCATAAGCACGTCAAGGATTGTACGTTCCGCCGGTGCACGGGAAGACGTGCTATTTGTGGGACAACACTTAATTTGTTCAGGAAGATGTGAAATGTATTGAGAAGTTACGGACTCCTCTCACTTTCACTCGTTTTCAAGGTGAAGGAGCGTATGAAGAAGCCTTCCCTTTCTGAGGAACTTGATCATTTGGCGGTAATGTGGAAGCAGAGTACCGGGGGCACGCGAGGGTTGTCTTGCGGGGAGAGTGAGGTGTCATGGTAAATTCGTAGAGTGAGGGGATGCTGAAATTAAAAAGTGAGTTTCACGTTTGAAAACGACGCAATTATTAACAATCTCGAGGAAAATAAATTCAACGCAAAGATTAATGGTAAATGAAAAACTAAGCTCTAGATATTCCTACGTAAAATGATAAATGATGACACCTAAACGACGCATAAATCTGTAAGCGAAACGGCAAAAATACGACTAAACGAATACCAGTGATATGGCACTCACGCACCACTCACGGCGCGTACACCACTCACTACATGCCCACCACTTACGAACTGTGCACCACTCACGACACGTGCGTCGCCAATGACACGCGCGCCACTCATGACACGAGCACCACTCACTTCACGCGCATCCTTGACGACACGCGCACCACTCACGGAACGCGCTCCACTCACGACCCGCGCACCACTCACGACACGCATCTCGGCGGGACTCGCAAGGTGCTTTGTAAATCGGCCCGAGCAGCTCGGACCAGCGGAGGGGGGCCATATAAGGCTCGCTATAATCGCCGTGGATGCAAGGCTATAATTCACAAAGCGCCGCTCTCGGAAGGTCCACTCGGCCTTTAAATAGATACCTGCTAATTAAATGACACCAAACAGAGATACTTTCACTGCATACTGCGCCTGGCACATGTCGGTGGGGAGACGGAGTCCCTACGGGACCTGGCATATTGCAGGAATATAGGGAAACAGTGAAATGTGGAGATGACGTTGCCTATGCGAGTGGAAAATAAGCAGAGAGGAAAAATAATATAAAAATAAACTGGGGACTCCAATGGGATGTATGTATGTACGTATGTATTTCAAGAACGTAAAAAAATGGGAACAGAGAGGTGCCTATGTGTACTGGTAGAATGTCTGTAGACTCGCGGGGAATTAAATGAACAGATGGAATATTAGAGAAAGTAACTGAGGACTTGAGCAGACGCAAAAGCATTTATTTGACGAACAATCGAAAAACCAGTAAGTAGGAAGGCGGAGGAGCCTATTTCGTACGGGAAAATCATTGTTGACTAAAATGGAAGTAATTGAGTAGGAAGAACATTAGAATAAGAAACTGGGGATTTAAGAGGACCTAAGTGCATTTTATGGAGCTAGGGATATTACTAAAATGAAATTAAAATACAGTGGTACCTCTTTGTAGAGGAATTCTAGAGTAAAGAATGTAAACTGGCGGGTAAGTAAAAGGTTAGAACGGATATTAGCGAAAGAAACTGCAGGGTGAAAAAACGTAAATGTAATTATTTTAGGATCATTAGAAAAGGGCTGGAGGCGCAACGGTCAACATGTGCAATGAAATCAAGTACCCAGAGGTGTTTCGTCTCGCCTATTTTGGGATAAATTATTCCGATTAACTTAAACTTTCCGGAACTTCAATCGTTGGCTTTTGATTCGCTTGAAGCGGTAATATGAACGCTCAAGATGGAAGCTTTGGGCAAATTGAAGTTAATCGGATTAAATTATCTTGCATTAGGAAGACGAATCGAACACGTCATGGTATTACCATCCTCCAATAAAACACGCCAATCACAGACTCCACAAATTCTTTCACTGATTTGGGAATGGATGACTTGCCGGTTCTTAGTCGCCGAACTGAAATCAGTGAGAAAAGTATGGACCCAGAACAGTACCCTCTCCCATGCATTGACGAGAAATACGGGCCTTGACGTGCTAAGTCAGCATAAAAATGACCAGTTTCATGATAAACGAGTACTCCAAAGCAGGTGGCACGGAGAAGCGTGTTAACTTTTGGACAACACGTTTACACGTTTCCAAGGAATTCAACCGAACGAGTAATCGTCATATTATTATATAGGTAGATATTAGCCTCCTTCATTGAGGCAAGTGCTGTCAAAAAACTGACGCACATTCGCGTGCAAAGACGAGCATTGCCTGTTTCAGGGTGCGCCTACAGCACGAAAATGCAGTTTTCGTGCGGCGCAAGCACATCAAGCCAAGTACTTCTTATAAACGAACGCACGGGAACACGAGATGGTTTTGGGACTCGAATTTTTCTTAGGGTTGCCTTTAGCAGAGAAACTCCCATTTTAACCAGATGTTCTGAACATTAACTAGCTCTGCACAACTACATATAGTAGGTATACTGGCTACGGTCACATAGCGAAGCGAGATCGAGAGAGGCTGTACGGGCGCCAGCGTCGCATTTATCAGTGTGTCCGTACGTGGAGGCGTCCCACAGACAACGTCTGTTCGGGCTCAGTGCCTATCACTGATGGTCGTGTGAGGTTGTGCTTATGCTGTGGGTTTTGGCGAGAACTCCAGCATTTCAAAACTTGTCTAGGAATGACTTATAAGGTCAAAAGGTCAATATTTCTATAGATATAACTTTTATACAAATAGTTTTCGATTCAACTATAACGGGAAAAACAACAAGTATTTAGGTATATAGCAAACTGCCAGTATTCAGATAAAGAAATAAAAAAAAATCCGCTGTAGTTCGAAAAACACAACAAATTTCATGAGCAGACTAGAAAACGGTGATTTATCATCGATGTATAATAAAAAATTCGAAGTTAGGTATCAGTGGAGCTAAAGAGCCACCAGTTATAAATACAGCTATGAAACAATAGGTAAACTTTGAGCAACGATGATAAATTATAATTTTTTATACAGAAGCTATACAAGAAAAAGCAAAATTAAAATAATAATAAAAAATATGTACAAACAATCAGTAAAGCAACGAGAAAAAATTTTGTTCCATTCGAATAATGCAGAAGAAAATTATCTCCGAACAAACCATTAAAAGACTTATTAATTTTCAAACAAACAGCGCAAAGACCTCGGCTGCGCAAGCCATAAACACATAAATTCTAATTAGGTAGACGCTGCTCAGCCTACACTGCATATTATCATCGCTCACAGAAAATATTAAATATCTGCCAACTATAAGTACAGAGATTTTGCAACCCCTGTACACGAACAAATATTTTCTGATTAGCTACACGCGTTTAACGCAGGCTGCAGACAATCAATAACCTCTTTCACATGCACAGTTAATATTCCATCGATATAATCGTAAAAGCTCCTTTATTACTTTTTAAATTATGGTTGTAATATTCAAAAGAAAATAAAGTACCCGAGCAACAATACCAGGTGGGCCCCACACGGTTATCAGGTAGTACCGGTATGTGTCAAGATGGTAGCTACCATGCACTGCCATATTGGGCAAATATGGCTACCACGTAGCAAACGAAAATGTTACTGGTTTCGTCCAATTGGCCCATGTTGTTTCCACATTACGATCTTTCCTACAAGAAGTATTATATTAGCCCAGCGAGGTAGCCACATGGAGCCAAGCTAAAGCGAGGGGGTCACAACCACGGCCCAATTCACGTATAATATGTGGGCCCACTGTGGTTAAGAAGCTATTAAACCACATATGGGCCATTGGGCTCCATTTCTTCGGCCACTAAAGCAGCCACTCCACAAAGAGCTATCGCTATATTATTGTAACCAAATAGGTACCTTAACAAAGCAACATTTTTCAGTGGCAGAACAAAGGAAGGTAATTCATCACACAAAATATAGTACACATAACTAATCCCATGGCGATCATATTGTTTCTGCTTACGATATTTGATACATGAACTAAAAAAATCACTGAGTGTATTATACTTAGTAAGACGAACTATATACTTATCTTCTCTGAACATCAGAACCAATTGTGTGCGTTTGAGGCATTTTGATACAGTAACAAGGTACATACCTAGTGATTACCTATTCCGTGAGTAAAGGTAAAGGCAAAGCTAAATTGCTTGCACGTCTCGAGCGGGAAATCAACAAACACTGGTTCGTGCTGCAGATAGCTGCCCGCTAGATCCCAGGGGAGTGCATGGCTACCATCGATCAGACTGTCATAGCTATATAGCGTTAGCAACGGAATGCTCATGTAGCAACTACGACCCACTCTCCCTTAGTCCCGACTAGCGCCATTTCTGGTTAAGGTCAGTACCCCCGCAATAGCCTGTGAACGACAGGAATGCTGACTAAGTAAGCCAAGTAACGACGGAATCCACCTGTCTGGTGGAGATACGATCTCCAGTATCAGCGCATGCGAGCGCAGCACTCTAACATCCAGACACTGAAAGTGTTTTTTAGCTCGTGCCATCGTTATAAACAAACGTTTGGGATACCTAAGCGTCAATCATCAGTGCTGTGAAAATACAAAAACTTTTATCATTACGAGCGATGCTGGCGAAATATTTTACTACGAGGGGCGTATGAAAAGCTCGTCGCATAAGAAGCGTTGGTGAGGGGTCAGACCTATGATTTTTTGAAAGTACAACCTTATGTAAGTACAGTATTCCAGCCAAATTTTAGATTCTAAATGAGTTGAAATAAAGCTACAACTTGAATCACCAAAACTCCCTTATCCGTTTTAGTTTTTCTGGTGCTTAAACTGTTTCACACACCCTTCGTATTCTAGGGCGAGAATAGCGACATTGAGAACATTACATAATAAATTTTATGACGAACACACTTGTATTTTCCATAACTCGTATGAACGGCTGTGAGCAATGAGAAGGCATCGGCACAGTCAATTTTCGGGCTCCTGTTCCCCACCAATAAGAAATTATGAAACAATTAGGTACGCTGGGGAACAAGTAATTTGTTGCTGGACTTCTTTCAATGTATTTCATCAGCTCCACCTAGTGATTCGAGAAGGGAGTGGGTTTTTAATTTTAACACGTTCAATTTTTAAGCCACCATACAATCATATTCTATTTCCTGTCCTTCATCAGTGCGAATCCTACCGAACGCAAATTGGAATATTTTTAGACTAGTCCTCTAATGCTATGAAAATGTTAAGTATGAGTGTCTAAAATACCAGACATGCTAGCGAATTTCAAATTACAGATCTAAAATCAGCGTTTATGGTGACTTAAGACCAGCTCTTATACTTGAGGGAAATTGAGAGAAAACAAATGTTGCCTAAAGTTATCTAATATTATTTAATGCCGCGACTAGAAACATTGGGTAACTGCCTAAGATTTTCGGATGAGGTACTGCCGTGGGTAAAGTTTAATAAGAGCCCCATTATCTCATTTCATTGAAAGTTTTATCAGTGATGAAGATATTAGAACAATCTCTAGCACACGATCAGCAATTTTATTAACACTAAATTTTAGTCTTATCAGTCTGGTGCCGAGAGAATGCGTGCAGGTGAACCTTGTACGAGGCGCACTCATACAAGGAATGGCTCGTATTAGCTTTAAAAAAAATTCTAACCAATACTCACAAATGCTAGCCTACGTGAAATTCGAAAAAGGATGTACCTACATATTTTAGTCGCGCATTTAATTTTAACTTTCTTCAATACTCTAGTAAGTATTGTGAAGCTTTTTGTAATTTATATATGATATAGTACTCTATTTATATTTTTCTGTAACCTAATGTGGGTATCAAAATTAAAAGTGACTAAACTTACTGTATAAGGTGCCTCACCATAATTCGAGGGCTTAGAGCCAGAAGTGGCGATGTCCATTTTTGTCGAAATTGGGTGCTATACTCACCGGGTGCTGGTGAGGTATGTTTTTAGTGTCGCAAATATCTATGCCACATCTCTTCTTAATGAAGAGATGTGACATAGGCACGGGTGTAGAACCCAATTTCGACAGAAAAGGACATAGCCACTTCTGTCCCTGAGCCCTTGATATAAGGTACACATATTTCGGTCCACATCCCATATACTGTACTGATATGATGTTCACCAGTATAGTGGATTGCATAAAACTTGGTATCTCTGATAAACGTGTGCCTACATCTCCTGCCCAACCTATAAAATTTATGACACGAATCAGAAGCCTTGAAGCAAAATTACGCAGTGCTCTGCATACTTGAGAGTACAGTGAGAAAATGTCACAGACAAATGATCACAGGCGGCCATTTCCTCAATATTTTTACGGGAAAATTAGCGACATCGATGACGTCACAACTGATCGCTTGCATTAAATAGCTTGTTCGTATCCATGATACCAGTACTTTTTAAAAATTTCCAGCCGCGCCAAGAGAAAGTGATGACGTCATAACGGTCGATTCGAGGTGCGTTTAGAACTTGCGCATCTGTGCTTCTCTTTGTCTGTGGAAAATGCCCCCAAACCAAGATGTTTTCCCGTGTAACGACTGGATAGGCCTGCGTTAGCGTGCTTGCCCAGCACACAAACCGTAGTCTCCGTGCTGCACAAACACACCAAGGCAGTTGTTAGATTTGCACTAAGACACGGGAACACGTGCTAGCTTTTATGCAACACTCTCCAGAGTGTAGATAAAAATTTTATATTTTACAATGTTATATACATACTAGTGGACCCGTGCGTGAAGAATTCACGCAATGACATATACGTTTGCCTAATGCCTCTAGGCCGGTGCGGAATCTCCTCTTCTCTTATTTGCTTCTTAATTTTCTTCTTTTCTTCATTGATCCTTTGTCGTGCTGGCATCCTTAGGTCTTCTATATAGACAGGCAGAAG
>LQNS02000226.1:10442938-10464656 GCA_001587735.2 Parhyale hawaiensis
TGCAAGTTGGTAGGTTGGTGAGTCTATAAACGACACTATGGGTCGTATTGGATATCCTGGTTTGTGAAGCTTTATAAGTCCATAGAACAGCGGTATTGTTGGAGTATTGCAGTACATCGTTTTATATTGTTTCTCTTCAATTGCCTTTGCGTCTTTTAGATGTTTTAGTTTCGCCCTGAAGAAGGCACAAACTTGACCTGTGCCGAAAGCTTGGCCAATAAAATCTGATGTCTGTACTAAGTCATTAATAACCTGATATGATAAATATATATATATATATATTTATATATATATATTTATTTATAAACACACGAAGGTTATTCTTAGTATTAGATTTATTTATAAACACACGAAGGCTATTCTTAGTATTAGATACTTTCGGGACCGGTTGAGGAGGAGACCAACCCACATCTTGTCGACTGTCCAGCGCACGGTCGGGTTGAGGGAAATAAAAGTCAAGGGGGAATAATTGAATGCAAGGCACCAAGGCGGCATATCTCCGTCCGGATCTGTTTGTTAGATGAAATTAACAACCGATGGCGAGGCTCACAACACAAATGAGATGGAAGATCAGGTGACTCTAAATGGTTGCCAATTATACAAATTATAGAAGTTTTACGGCAGCAACAGTAGAAGGAATGAAACCTATCGTAAATTACAGGAGTTAATAATTCTTAGGCACCAGCAGTAGGAAAGACTCGACCTACAGTATATCTTCGGCTCGCCGTAATGATGCGACAGCAGCGCTGTACAGGCGACAGTGCGAGGCTCTGCTCGTGGGCTGTCTTTTCGGAGTTCGGTGCGCGACCTCATGTCGTGATCTTGGTCGATTTTTTTACAGCTCCCTATTGACCGATTTGATTACTTATATGAGTCCTTAACTTGAGGCAATGCAGATAGACGAAGTGACGAGTGGTAAGCGTATTTTGCTTTTTTTCACATTGCATAACCAACGAATTGGGAAGCTGTAATTCTTCCACAAATGCACAGCAAGGCCGTGGAAGTAGCCCCGCAGCCCTGTACGGACTGACTTACAACTTTTTGAAATGCATACAGTTCGTCGTCTTTCCAACTCTACCCTAGTGTACAGTAGTTGTCTCCAATCAAGGCTTTTTCCTCGGTCGTGGTCTTTCTTGAAGTCCGTTCCACTGAAAGAGCCATTTGATATTATAAATTGACTCTCGACTACGCTGAAGATCTGCCTATTTCAAAGGTATTTTACTGATGTATGTGGACAGCCTTTGGGCACACTCGATCGCTAATCCTACAGTTCAGTAAAATAACCCGTCAGGGTCAAGAAGTCTTGAGTATTCCACAATGAGCTCCCGGAGAAAAACCCAATATTTTACTGCACCATCTGAGTACTTTAGAAACATGAGATTTTTGTTTTATTAAGAGAGTCCACGGGTTGAAAAAAACTGTACATTCTGCCAAACAAAGCGATCCTAGCGGCGTAATTTTCGGAAATTATCTTATTTAAAAACAATTTTCCCTAAAATAGGGGCCGGGACCACCGTTAGAATTTACATAACAATTTATAACTAATATAGGGCTGGCCACGACACTCGTTCGAATAAAAAAGTATAGAAAATAAGTACATATATAGGGAGGATGTTTAATAAATTCACGAGTCTCACGATCGTACAACTTTACTTAGCATGGGTAGGCCTAACTAATAAGGATGACATTTTTATGCGGTAATAAAGGTTTATTAACAATAAATATATACGACGCTAAAACAGTAACTTGAGTTTCAGCGTGAAAATTACGGAAACTTAGGTGAATTAAAGTTTCGCGGAAGACTATAGGTCGCAGCATAGCACAATCTCACGCAACAGGAGTCTGACTGACACTGATTCTATTCCCGAACAGACAATGCACGTGGGGCGCGGGACACAAGATAAGGCGCCCGCCACAATGTTGCCCATACAGCCCTCGCTTTCGATTTCCACAGCGTTTCACGTCCATTATTATTTTTAGGCTTAACAAACATAGTAATTTTAAATAGCATGAAATAGCATGGTAAAAAGGAGAGGTCCCGATACATGGTCTGTGCTCGACCTCAATGTATGTGTTAGGTTACATTTGGCTAGGTAAGGATAAGTGACTCACTTCTAAAACCTACGTTTCAGACTTTTTCGAGTTCAAATATTGAGTAAAGCAAGAATTGTAAATGACGTGAGGTTGCTTAGATCCAAATTGTTAGGTAATTAAATAACGATTGATTAGGTTGGCTAGAACAGGATTAGCTAGACTAGGACACTTACGGTTCAGCTAGACTAGAGGTTTACTAGCACACGCTAGTAAACCTAAATCTTAGATCAATGGCATAGCTACATGCAGACATTGCGAACGCGCCAGGGCGGAGCTGCAGGAGGAAGCCGCTTGGTTCAGCAGGGCTGTTGTGGCAATTGTACCTATTGGTGGTACTCAATAGGTGTACGGAGGCTGCTGTACACTGCAAGTTCGCTACAGCTTACATCCGAGCTGTGAACTCTCGGTACGATCTTGGGGCAACGGACATCCCGAGATACGAACATGCCAAGAATACATAGGTCCAGATATGAACATGCCAAGAATAGGTCCAGATGTGAACATGTCATGAATAGGTCCAGGTATGACCATGCCAAGTATAGGTCCAGATATGAACATGCCAAGTATGGGTCCAGATATGAACATGCCAAGTATAGGTCCAGATATGAACATGCCAAGTATAGGTCCAGATATGAACATGCCAAGTAGGCCTATGGGTCCAGTATTGAAAATGCCAAGTATGGGTCCAAATATGAACATGCCAAGAATGGGTCCAGATATGAACATCCGATCTATGAACACCCCGAAAGACGAACTTATAATGCCCGCATTACCTTCTCGGCATTTTTATTGCTATTTTACTGTTTTGTCATCAGCATTTTCTTTCAATTACCACCTCAGTAGAATAAACGTCGCACTTTCAACACGGCGGGCGAACTCTGTACGAAAAAAAAAAAATGATCTCGTTCGTTAATGAGTTAAAATAATTGCACTTCAGTTAGGATTTCTGTGAATTTTTCTTAAAGAAAATCTGCAAACATACATTAATAGCTTAAAAGCTAAAACGGCTTTACTTTAGTCTCCAATAACGGCTGCTTCAAGTAAACGCGTCCCTGCCGTTCTAACAGCTTTCCCTGTTTTATAAAATTAATCATGTAGGCTATAATTTTCACAATGGTGATATTCACCTGTTTTTGGTAAATTCGGTGAATACGAAAGATTCTTCAAAATTACGCATCTATGCCGCTGGTCTCAAATGGGGCATTCATTATTTCCGTAGGCCCGGTAAATACCGGTAAATAGGGAAGGTAATTCAGTATTTTCTATCCATGACATTTACTTACAAAAATTGCTATTCATTTAAGTATTCATGCACGCGGTATATACGGAAGGTGATGATGCTGCTGTACAGCACCACGGCAGCGGCAGTTGTGCACGGCATGGCATGTCATGGCCTGGCTCCGGGGTGTCATCATCATCAGGGGTCGAGGACGGGGGATTTTAATTTATGGTCTATTATGAAGGCATCGGCAGGAGTGAACCAGCGCATCAAGTGTGTTCAGCAGAGGCTGACGTTCAATCGGAAACGTTTACAGCACAATAACAACGCGGAATAACAGGCGATTAGGTTTCGAAGACAGGCAATGGGCCATGCATTTTCTTCGGTGGGTGCCGGCTATTGAGGTATGAAAAATTGACTGTGCGTGCCGGTGAGCAAACGCCACATTTGTGCCATGATGAGTAGCTAAGTGGCGGAGGCCCGTAAAATTTCAAGAGACAGAAGAAAATCCAATTTTGATTTAAGGCAGGACCCGCATCGGGAACACGAAGTAAGAAAGTGTGTATTCTAAGCGAGGCAGCAAATTTAGTAGGTAGGTATGTGTGAACTGCTGCGTAGCTCCCTAATGTTCCCTGGACCGTATTAATGATGTTCTATTTTCTATCCAATACTGAATGCACGACTACAGTGTGTACTGCGCCCCCCCCCCCAAAAAAAAGAGTGCACGCTATCTGAAAGGAAAACAATATTTGGGTCACAATTAAAGTTAACTTCATCAAGCGGAGGAAAATTTGTAAGAATTGTATGATGAGAAATCCTATTTTCACAGTTGTTCGCCACACCCGCATTATGGCTCCGACCAGCTGAGCAATGTTTCGGCGGCGACTTATACTACTTAACAGCACTACCTCCGTTGTGCAGCTAGTAATTTACCACCCTGGCAAAAAAAAATTGAGTTCTCGCGGAAGCCCACAGCACGCAGTAGAGCATAACTTCAGGCGACAGCCTTTTCACACATGACTACTGGGCCCGCAATCAGCCTCATAACCGACACTGCAGGCTCTCGGGAAAGGGGGGTGAGTATCGGTTCCTCCCAAACTGTTGCCCATACAGCACCGCTTTCGCTTAGCTACAATGAGTTTGACAATGTACATAATATATATGCATGTATCATGCATATGAGGACACACTATTAATGAAAACGTTAATCGGGAAGTGATAGAGTCGAATTTACAAAGAATAGGACTCTTCACAAGTCTTTTCAATGAGAAGGTATACGTAACAAGCCACAGGTGTATGCTAATTCTTTTTCCAAAGCCTGGTGGAATAAATTAATAATTAAGGACCTCTTATAGAAAGTGATGAAGTTATTTTCATAAAGAAGGAATTCTATGGAAGTTTGATCAATAATGTGACAACGAGCAACAGATGTACGGGTGTCTATATAGCCAATAGATAGAAAGGGTCCCGCAACGCGATCGATAAGCCCTGCTGTAGAGAGAGCACGCTCAATACACGAGTATGTATATTGAATATTGAGGGCATAACGTGCGTACTTGCTGAGGATACATGTAGTGTATGGTAAACAGTGAACATACGTTGCACATTAATTACGTATTTGCAGTAGCACATGTAGCAGATAAACTAAGTAGCTACAAGATATGCAGCAAGATTACTGGGACATACAATAGAATGCAATATAGCTAAGATAAGTAGCCTAATCTGCATCTATACTGAGGATGGATATATGGAAGGACATACATTTTCACACCAATAGGCACTTTTAGCATGCACTGTACGCAACGCACACAAGACCTATATATAGGATGTATACGTTTATTATGTTACAGGTAAGCAATATGTTCTAACTTTACGAATCGATAAAGAAGGTATAATATAAATACATCTAAGCCGACTGCAGTCAGTACCTACCTAATCTGCCCGTAGAGCGAGGATAGGCCTACACAGAAAACGTCCCACACAGTTAAGTCACTCCATGTCAGTTTCTTGAAAAATCGAAAAATTTAAATCGGCAAATATTTCGGGCAGAAATTTTCCATTTTGTAATTTCAATTGCCACCTTAACACGCTATGAGTCCTTTCTCGGAATCACACAGCTAGCAGCACAGCACAACCTCCTATGACAAGAGCATGACGAACACTGAGCAAGGCCCCCTAGGGCCTAGACTAAGTCCCGAACAGACATCACTGACACATACAGCGCTATTGCTCAGACGCCCTTAACTGCTTGAGCTTCTCTACGTGGCGCAGTAAAATGTTTTCACACCAGCGAAAAAAAAAAATGTTATAACTCAAGAGACTGCTACGACTAATTAGATGAAAAGTGCATAATTGGACTAATTTTTGGTGCTGTATATTATTAATTAAGCTATCGATTCACAGGAAGTTTAGAAGCGGCGAAACTTCTGAGGATGATTCATGTATGAATTAAATGCTCGAAGAATATTATTAGAGGATCGAACGCGAGCTTCATTATAGCTCTTGCCTCGTGTAAATTAATATAACAATAAGCTGCGCTTCAGAGGATAAGCCGGTAATGAATTCAAGTGAAGTCAGAGAGTCGCCTCTGCAAAGATAACGCTTATCAGGCGGAATATCAGAAGGCTGCAATTCACGTAATCGTAAATCATTCACACGTCGTCGGCAAGCCACCAATCACGTGCGGGGAAGATAATATCAATATACCTGTCCGATATCGGGGAGCGCAGACCCCCAGTGCTGCACTAGCTGCGGGTGTGGTGAATTGAACGTTGGATACTGAAATTGAAGTACTATTATCTACAAGAACAACGCAAAATTTATGTATGTATGGTGTGCAGAGCTTTATTTTTATATTACATATGATACTTCGAGAGAAAAAAAAACACACTGGTAGACGTATTGCACATAGACTGCCTTCGATATAGCAAACTAGACGAACACCTGATAATCATATGATTTCTAGTGGCTCGAGCCGTCATTATAAATGACGGCAGAAAATTAGCACTTCAGGAAAACCCCCGCTGTCTCCTGTGCTTGTTAGCTACTGTCTTGGTGAGAAAAGCTTTCGTCCAGCAAACTGCATAGGCAGAAGGGCAGGCGGAGCTCACGGCATATCAACTGCAGAGACTCACAGTTTGTAAGCTGAATGAGACAGTCGATGTACAGGTGCTGGTCCAACAGCATTGCTTGAAGTTAGAAGAATAGGCAGCCCCTAATTAGAAGAAAGCTGTATCTATGCTACCACTGGAAAGAATGCTTCACACTTTTTCATAACTCAGAATTGAGATTTCAGAGAGCTTCAGTTGAATAGCGAAGCATTGTACTGAGCCAGCACTCACCAGAATATCGCGACTGCCTGATGAATTTCCTCCGATCTAATTCCTTTAAAGCGTGACGGAGAGACGGACCAACCAAAAGAGCGAGCGAGCAAAGAAGATTGAAGCGACCAACAATTGTGTTTTAATAAATATAGTGAATCAATTGCACAATGCATTAACAAAGCAACAAACAAAGGCATTAGATAGAAATTGGATGAAGCACTTGATTATTGACGATAAAAGCATAAAATAATTATTAATGGCAGTGCAATACGTTTGCGACATCGCGAAGATGTATATCAACAAAAATTTACTATAAGTGGACATCATAAAAATTGAACACAAGTACGTCACAGACAGCTAAATTAATGCCCTACATTTGTGGAAGGTATGCCATATCACCGAAATTTTATCTTATGCACGTCACCGATATTTCAACAGGTGCACGTCACCGATAGGTATTTCAACAAACGCATTTCACCGAAATTTTAATTTATGCACTTCCCCGAAATTTCAACTTAAATAAATGCACTTCACCGTATTTCAACTTGTATACTTCACCACCAACATTTCAACATATGCATCATTTTACCGAAATTTCAACTTTAGCGAGATTCCAACATAAGCACTTCACCATAATTCCTACCCAAGAGGACGGACATCTCACTCGGACGGGGAGTGCAGAACTGCATGTGAATGTAAGAAGCTCAGACTGCGTAGGTACGTTCCGTAAACAAGCAAGCAGAGTCTCGATCGCACCTTCAGACTGCAGGGCTTTCATCCTGGTCGTGGAAGCATAAAGGAGATTAACATACGGGTGTGAGTAGCGCTCTAAAGTAGTCTAGGTACACACAGCATGCTTGCTCTATGTTGGCTACACCGCGCAAGGGTGTGAAAATGTGAGCTCTACATCTTTATGATGTTTGCTTTCAGATCTTCTTGTGAACAGTTTAACAACAGCTGATAATATCGGCAGTTTCGCATAATTTTTGTTTTTTCAGAGTTTGTGGTATGCGTAATAGATGGACTGACGTAACGCAGTAAGTCGTTTCGAAAAAAAAAAACGGTCAAAAATTTGACAATCTGAACTATGAATGAATATAACGGGCGATAGACAACAAGGAGAAACTGTAAACCTATATTACCATAGTTGAAAGACCAATATTAAACAATGCATGGATTTTGGCCTTATAGACTATCTCTTAACCATTCTACAGCTGATTGCAGCAACTACATGCATGTATGCTAGATAGCATTACGCATTGAACCTCTTTCTTCTTTCTTTATTACCATTTAAACACATTCCTTTGTTTAATAACTATCTATCTTTAACAGTGACACACAAATTTAGATGTTAAAATAAGCACATTAATTGCATTATCATTTAGCGTAAACTGATTTTTTATTTTTTATTTTCAAGTTCTGGTTAACTAGGAGCTTACGTCTCCATTCAAATACTAGTAACATAACATATCATTTGCTTGTCCTGAATCATGCTGTACGGGAAAACTGTAGGAAAAATAATATGTTCACTACGCGTATAATATAGTGCAGAACAGCTTAATTTATCGCGACAAATTTGACTTATCATTATTAGTCGTTTGAAATCTTTAGTCACAAGAAAACCTATATACTTTAACTGCTAGTGATAAGTATGAATATTATTTATATATTATAGCCCTTTCACAGAAGCTGTTGTTATTTTTGACGGGAAACAAAGTTCCGAACCAGACGGACTTAATTCACGTTTGAAGGAAACGTGCGTACTAAATTCTGGTCGAACCAACAGTTTTTTCTACTTCTGAGGGGAAACTACGATGTATGGAATGCATTCTATAGAGGAACTGACTTCTTATTTAAATTTAAAGTTTCTTGCCAATTCATGCAAGCACGAGTCACTGCTGGAAACAACAGTGCACGGTGTCCGACGTGGTGAAACTTACTTATACTTTTGATATAAAAGTTACTTGCTGATAGACACAAATATGAACCACTTCTGGAGGAACTGCATGACTATACGAAGTGAATTTCGCGGTGAAATTGACTTTCAATTGGAGGAAAAGTTCCATGCCAAGCCGCAACTAATCCAAGTCAGACAAACATCATCCGCTTCTGAAGACACTGGCGATCGACAACGGCCAGCAAAATTGGCCTCGTTGAGTCGTTATCGCCGACCATCGCGGCAGGTAATCAACCAAAGCTGACATTAGAAGGAATTTCTCCGGACATTATCGCCATTAAACTGATAAGCTCTAACTTGAGATATATGAACTTGGATGGGGGCAAATTCCTCTAGTGAGGCACACGGTAAAAGGGTAAAAATTACCACCAGTAGGGCCGGTATTCGCTAGTCTTATAAAAATTGTTTATATATCAGTATCAATTACTCGTCTTATACTTTCATAACAAGATTTTCGTGCGTTGAGATTATCTAAAAGAATGATAATTGCATCTGATAACATACCGTCGTTGGCAGGAGAAATTCTGCGCGATGATGCAAAAAACGGAAAATTTTCTCGTCGAAATACGTACTCTTAAAAACGTATAATGTAAAACGTACTGCAACAGCGAAGCCTGAATAATTTTTTTTCCAATTTTTGTGTTCCGTAGCCAGACCTAGAATTGCTGAACCTAATGTCTTCCCAGATATGTACAGCTGGCAGCCTAGCGTAATCTCCACGCAATATCTTCAAACAAATGCTATATATATATATGTATAATAATAGAAATAATTTCCAAGCAGTATAAACTACAGTGCCACTGTACACTCGTTTCGTTCACGCAGTACAATGTATCGAAAGCACATTTTTGCTAGGCCTATGCACTTCGTCAAAACCCTGTCAAAACAATCATTTCGTAAGCACAGTCTGCAGCACAATCAACTGCAGTGCCACTGCGTGTATACATGCACTTCGTTAACACCCCTGCAGTCCAAACAAGCGATCAGTACTGACCATCTAATCCCCTGCCAACTAGAAGCGCTAACTAAACAAATGCTTCGGCTGTCAGTTCCCCGAAGTAGCGACCGAAAAAAAAAAAAAAAAAAAAAACATCTGGTCGTATTAATCGAAGAAAAAATGAAGCGCAATTCGTCTTGGCTTCCCTTTTGCGGCGTAAGAAGCAAGACCCAAGCGGCTGGCGCTTCCATCATATTCCCGGAAAGGACATGGAATCATGCGCGGTGATCGTCTCAGTGACACAAACAAACCTTGCCACAACCAAAGACATTTCTCAGGGCATGTAAATGTCAGGCTGCTTCGGAACTCACAATTAGGATGGACCAATGGCAGGCAGCATGGATTGCGAGACGCTGCAAGCGACACTCGAAAGATGGACGGTCTTCCAGTACCACCTGATGGTGCGATGGAACAGCCTCTGTATTTGGATGCAGTGCTCCCTATCTGAAATTCTTAGGAGATTATCTGAAATTACTTGAAATTCACAGGCAATTATCTGATATAAATAGGCAAGACATTATTGGATAATCGCCTTTAATTTTCTGATTGGCCATGACAGGTCGTCTACATTCACAGCAAGTAGAACTGCAACAGCTTCATTTTCAGCCGCTGGTGATTTCTTCGAGTGCATAGAGAAAAATGTTTCCCAAAACCAACACAACTAACCAACCATCGATGGAAAAACCTGCGGTAACTATGTATGTTGTATGAGCACATCAGGGAGGTATTTCCTATGAATGCACACGAAGGCATGCTGGTTTAGGAACATTTCCCTAACCGTGACGTTGCACTCCACTGAATCGCTTGGTATCAACAACGGAGTCGTGCGAATTTGTGTGAACATTCAAATTCTAAGGAGTAGATTTATTTTTTCTAAACAAGGAAAAAGCATCGCTTTCTCCAATAGCATTCAGTATGAGGAGTCTGTTTTATTATAAATTTCTTTGTTATCCATGCAAATTATTGTATGTAACAAAACCGTCCGGCCCAGAGTAGAGAAGCCATCTTCTTGTCAAAGAAAAATTATACGACACTGGATTTGTCATTGGATTTGATATTATCGACAAAATATGCAATGTTATTAATTTTCCTTCAAGTTTTTTTTTCTAAATACTTGTTTACAACAGAATTTTTAAATGTAACTCTTTGCAGAAAAAAAGACACAGCACTCCACTTTACAGCAGTGCTAGTTTTAGGAGAACTGGAGTTCGTGGAAACGTTAGGCAGTTAAAAAATTTAAAGTTATAACATCACGCCATCCCTCAATTCTTGGACAAATACAGAACTCTCTCAATGGAACTGAGCGGCACTATACTACTAGGCACTCATAACCACAGGTTACTCTGCAGACAAGGCGAATATTGTCATTCGAAACTTTTTTAAAATGCAATCGGAACAAATATTATAGTCAAGCTATCTAACATGTTCGATAATGTCGAATAAGACCTCAGAATTATATATGTACATATGTATATATACCGTATGCGCGACTGCATTCCTACATGAGATTGTTATTTTACGTGAGAAAATTTAACTTTCCAGCTACAGGCAACCAATCGCACGTAAGCTAATGATCTTAGTCTATCATCTGACTGACGAAAAAACTATCTTACTTAATGTTTCATCTAACGAATTCTCAAGTGGAAGCAAGTCACAGAAGTCTGTTACTCATAGTTTTTTTTCCTATATCATCTTGAGTTTTTCTGCATTAAGGAAAATTTGTATAAAACTGTATAGTTTTGAAACTAAGCGAAAAATGCTCGCAAAATTTGAGCCATCTGTAAACTCGTCATAGTCTGCCACTTAAAATATGTGCTTGACCTACTCTGCACTTCGCTTCATCTTTAGCATCTTTGCCGTAAAATATTTGTCCACAATTATATAATTTCCGTGAATACCCTATATTTTAAAATCCAGTAACTAGCCAAACTTGTCATTCTCGGAGATTAAGCATTTGTAAATAGGTACCTATTCGACATACTCTTCACCTTACTGCAGCTGGTTCTGCTTTACCATGCAGTAAGAAGTTTGCATGAAAGCATAAAAAAGATGCGAAGACACAGAATATAATATTTTTACAAGAAAGCAATTTGCAAAACACGTCATGCTCGGAGATATTCATTGCCCACACAGTATATTTTTAGCATATTTACAATCTTCTGTCCCTGACCAGAGATAAAACTTTTCCCTACACGTTTTCTCGCCTGTTTTGCCCAACCTTCGTCATGTTTGTATTTGGGTAAGCACCACTTGTAATTATAGTGGAAAGATGAAGAACACAGTACCACAAAATTCCTACAATATAATCATATTTTAAGCTCAGCATACATGGAAAAAGTGGCTTAGGATATATTTAGCAGCCTTGAAGCTCGTTTTCGCCGATGAACAACATGGATTGCTGTCTGCAATGGTTCGTCTGCTGTAATCGTGATTAAATCTTTATTAAAATTGACTAAGGCATGCAGACATACTTGAATATTAAGTAAAATTGATTAAAGCATGCAATCATAATTCTATCTCGATTAGACTTGGATAAAGTACACGACCAAAATTAACACTTGTTCATAATCACGAAAAACATGCATTCATCACCGTCTGCATTGCTTGAGATCCTAGAAACTACATTTGACATGTTATAAATAGAGAAAAAAATATAATCAACTTTAATAGTAAATGAACTTCGTCAGGATTTTAAAGAACGCTGAAATAACAATTCCAAAGAGCCGATGTACCGTACTTCTAAAACTCTCAGTGTACATAACTTGCAAAGAAAAAAATGAATAGCTACCAATTGAGTAGGGCCTATAGATCTAAAACAAGTGTGCCAAATTGAACGCGAGATGGGTGTAAAATTCTGTATGTTCATGCATGCATGCATGCATGCATGCATGCTCTGGATTATGAGACGTGGTACTCGACTTGAGCGCACCGGATGATGACATGCGAATGCATTGCGCTGCATCAATTTTTATTTCGATTTTGCAGAGCATAGCTATATAAATATAGGTCGGGTATCATAGATACCGACATATTCTTGAAGTGTGTACTCAGAGCAGCGCCGTGTAAAAATAACGCTAATACGAGCTCAATGCAGCGTAGAGAAAGCGTTGTTGTGGTACATATCAGGCAGTTTACGTATTAGGAGAGCTTTAGGGCGATGATGACATGCAACAAGGACTCGGCGGCAACACGGCAGTGTATATCTTCTGGACAGTGACGGGTGAGAGTCTATTTTAGCGCTTTGATCCTTTCCACTCTTGTTAATTTAATATCTTTCGAATTATTTTATTGCTTTTTGGGGCCAGTTTACTCGGGTGTCGAAATAACAGCAAGTTCCATGAAAAAAAAAAATGTTGACATGCATAGCGTACCATAATAGCAACCAATGCGTAGGTACTACTAGTTACTTCTTACTTTCTACGGCAGAATCGCACCGTCATGAATATAATTAACCCTTTTGAAAATAGACGTTTATCCCTCACTTATTTCACTGTGCTGCACACCTGTACTGAGAAAAGCGTTGCTCCAAAATCAGCACGTTTTGCTGTGTATCGATGGGAAGTGCCTGCCTCGGCGTGCCGCGCACACGACAAAACACGGTGGTAACTATTCTCGTCGGTGCACGAAATAGCGTGCTGGTTTTGGAACAAAAATTTTCTCAGTGATAGCATGCTCTTCTTACCCTAATCCTGTATTGGCTGCGGCTTCCGTCCAATCCTCTATCGCTATCAATTTCCCTGAGATCCCACGTTCTTTCAATTGAAAGTCCACCATAAATAGAGTATTATCTTTTTATCTTTAACCTAAGATAAACAGTGTGTTGTATGGTGGACTTTATTTGGACAGAGAGTGACATACCTAATCATTTTAAGTTTTCAGGGTATCTTCAGCACGAGAAATTTGAAAACAACATCAAAACACAAGATTGGCAAAAGTGTGGTAATACAAAAAAAAAGAAAAGCAATATGCATATTTATGCGCACACTCGCAGATAGTTGTTCTGCCTCTCATGTAAATTCATCATTTCCCGATTATTGTAGACGCTCTAATGTTTCATAGGGAGATAGGCTAATTGCTGGCGTTAATCTATGAAAATAAAGGTTTGTATTGGGTGTTGATGGATTAATTCTAAAGTTCTAAAACTCCGAACAGATAAAAAAACTAGAAGGCCAAGCATTGTTTGAAATATCGAGTCTGGTTTTGATACTCGACACTGTAGCCGTAAATTCAGAAACTTTTCAGCTCCCTCTCTTCCCCGTTATCAATGAAGCCATCAAGTGGTGCGCAGGAGACACAAGTTTCACTGTATTAGGTTTCAGTTCCAGAAATCACCATACGAATGGGGCACTAATAAGGCACGATCTTGGCCGGTATAGCAGAGACGGTGTCGACGATGCGACACTTTACAATAAACAAAGGTGCTATCGAGAAAATAATTAAGGTTTCAGAGGCTATTGGATAACACGAGTTGGCTATCAGACGTTCTTTTCTGAAGCACGCATTATGTGAAATTATTAATAATAAACTACGACCTCAACATGACATACCAATATTTCTACTTGTTATCGTTGAAATCGTATGACTGTGCTGGTTGGTTTATCGTTACGATGATTGTTTTTTTGCTGCCTACAGGCATATATATAGGGTTGCTTTCTTATCATTATGGGCTTATATGCCGATAGGAAGTATAATGATGTCGCGTAATACCACCTATGTCTAGGTAGACATAAAAGCGAACCTATAGATGTAGCGGTGGCTGAGTTTTTAATACAAGTTTCATTATTATTATTACCACCGCCTTAAAAAGGTTATTTTTTTGTCGACTTTATCCCTTTGTCTCTCTTCCTGTCACTATGATACAGTAACTCAAAAAGTTATGGATGAATCTTTACGGAAATTAGCAATGATTGTTAGGTAGCCTACAGTATATTTAGAGTAACAGGTGATTAAATTTTTGTGAAGATCTGTGAAACTGTTTGTTTACCTCAAAATTATGTAGGACCGTTTGTTTGGCTATATATTTGTCAGTAGCTAAAACTACTCGAAAAGTTAACAACGGATCTTCATGCAATTTGTAGTAATTGTTAGAAATGTTAACAAACACATATGATCCAATTTCGTGATAAGAGGAAATCCTAGTCGCAGGACCAATTTGAGTTTTTCGATAACATTGCCTTGTTGGGCGGAGGTTTGAACTCACAGAGTGCTCTACTTATTATTATTGTGCTAATAAAAGTAGCTGATGTGTGGAAGCGGGCTTAACAAAAGCAAGCTAGCAAATACAATTTATGGATCGTCACAATTTAAACGGGGCATATTCTATAAAATTGACAATTAGTGTGGTAGGTGGAAGAGCACGGGGCTCAGCTATCAACTATAAACTGGTTTAGCCCAATATATGAGGCAGGGGAGAAAAACAGCGTGCAAACTTCGTCGAAAATAATTGAATATCTACGTGAGAATACCATCAGTAAAGAATAGCTATCAAAATAGAAGTCTTAACGTTTGAATTCGAGCAGGTGAAAATACGCATAACTAACGCAAAAAAAGCTATTTTTCTGAAAGCAAAGGGAAACCGTACATATACTACTTATAATTGAAACGTACTAAGGAATATTTGTGTTATTAATTCCGTGTAATAAATGAGTTTCACTTAGATTCAATGCCGTTTCTCAAAATAAAATTTTAAATCCTAGTATGCGGTCTACATGAAAATAAGCGTTAGGTTAGCATAAGCTTGGTTAGGTTCAGTTATATAAGGAGGTGCCTAACTTGACATAAATAGGCACACATATTATACCAAAGCCTCAGGAAGGCAATATACTGTGGCAGCACCAAATTTTGTCCTCGACTGTACCGTAACAATCGTGCAGCTCAATCGCAGGGAAAATAATGCCGCCACACAGAAGAAGAAGAATGGTCATGTCTAAGTAACGTACCAGTCTGCCACGGCGGACATGGTCCCAGCTCTATACACTTAAATGGCTCGAATAAATTGCACTTCCACGGCTGCAATGTCACCGTAAAGAAAATCCAACGCCTCAATTAAGGAACCAACCCTTGTTTGAAGGCACAGATTTCTTCATGCTCATTGGGAATTTTTTTTTCCTCTTTAGAGCTGCAGTTGAGAGCTCCGCCACAAACCTGTATTTGAAAGGTACAATGCGGTGCATGTGGAGGCAATAAGGGGGATGCTAGCGTACCTGCGTAGGTACAGTTTGGGTGAGAAGTAGCAGTACATAAAACGAGATGATTGAAATGGGGTTTACGAATACCACGTTTTTTTTCGTTGGTATATAGGGTGAGTTTAGAGCATGAATTTACTATAGAAGGAAAAAGATGAATATGTTGAAAAGTGAACGTTCTATTGACGCCCTACATTCCATGCGCAGAAGCAGCAAAATACATCAATAAACGTATTATACTACAGGACTAAATGTTTATTAGGGAAACGGAAAATAATTTTTTTTAATACATTTCATATCACCATTAGGTTACATTAATTAAAAGCTTCTTGCTGTGTAAAAATAACTTCTTGTATTATCTCTTGTTTTACAATTTTTGCTTATATTTGAACAATATCGCCGATCTGTAATTACTTATTTACCTACATATTGAGATTTCTACGAAGGATAAAAAACTAACTAACTATGGCTTTACTCACAAAAAAATCTACTTGATAACATTTTATTTATGTGCACTACATGTTTTCCTCGTCATATTTGACTAAGTAAAACAACTAATTCGAGTGCTTAGGTCTTACGCAGCTTATGTTTTATACCGTTCTCTACCGCGCGATGCCTTGTTGACTAGAATGATGTTATACGCGACAGATACATTCAAGTAAATTACAAGTAGGCCTATATTTCCCCTGTGTGTGGCCTTCTCTGTGAGTGACTGGTCCCCATAGCTAGAGTAATAACGCTGTTACTATGTAGATACTTGTAAGCGCATTTCTGAACCTATTATATTGTTAATGAAAGATATTTTTAATATTAGTGAGCAAACGAACCTTTTAATTCAACTTCAACGCAAGATTTTCTCAGTTCATAATTGTTGTATATCAACTTCCAGTTCGCTGTGCCGATGTTGATGTTCTCATCAACTAAAGATTGACCGCCCAGTTATTCAAATTTTTACTTTTTAATACGGAAAAAGGGCCTAAGGCTTAAGAATAGGTATAGCATAGCTACCCATGGACAAGGAAGATGGTGCCGAGTCATTTTTAACTGTTAAACATTATTTAGCCTGTACTTTTTTTACCAGCTTACCTCGTTCCAATATACTTCTTATTTTTAATTGCATTAAGAACTAAATTCTCCCGGCAGTCCACCTGGTAATTAAAGTAGACTCATGCTTCTCTTCATGGTCATGAAGGTATATTTTTAATAGCAATGCCGAGCATAATCTTGAAACAAATACGCCTTGGGAGCGCATGAAGAAAAAAGTTTACTTATTTTCTTTTCTTATATAGCTACAACTCAAAACTTTGCATGTGGACTGTACAGGGCAAGGATGGGGAGCGTGCGGCAACAAGCCGTATCGTACGTACATATATGCAAATAGTGCAGGTCAAACCCGTGCCAGTATGGCACCAGGGCCATCGTTGCTCCACGGGGTTGCCAAAGATATAGAGGAACTGATGCTTCGAACGTGTTATTTATAAGACAGGAAAGTGAAGGAGAATATTGAGCTGGAAATGCGTGCTAGAGAGAAATTGATGCTTTGGACTCGTGTTTACGATGTAAGGAGTGGAAAGAATTTTTGTGTTTTTTATATCTTTTTAAACTTGATGCTTATTGGAAGTGGTACTTATAGGACAAGATGCTGAAAGATAATTATGTTCGACGCAATATTCAAGATAGGAATCGCGATGGTTCAAACGAGTGTTTATTGGACAATGTGCCGAAAGAATTTCAGACAACAAATAAGGATGAAAGCAATTTTTAAAACACAAATGGATGCTAAAAATGAGTGTTTGATAAGCAAGAGACGGAAAGAATTTAGGGCGATGCCAATTTGGGGGAAAACAAGACAAAAATTGAATATAGAGTCCATTTTTTTTTTTGATCGGGTTGTTTATACGATAAGAAAGAGAAAACGGTATCATGCAGCAAGCATCTTCTAAGTAGAACTGATGTCCAGAATAAGTTTTAATAAGTCAATGACTGGAACGAATTTCAGTTACAGAAAAATAAAATGAAAGCGATTTTCTAAAATAAGAAATCGATACGATTGGACTGCTTATTTACAAGACAAGTGAGATTTCTTTTCTTTTTTTGTTTTCATAACAGATGTTATAAAGTTTATAAGAACAATTGTTAATGATGCAGAATGCAGAAAACATTTCGGCAGAAGATGATAAATAATTCATGATGAAAAACTATTTTGTATTCGGTTATTCTTCGTTGTATTCGATTATTATTCTATTAGGCCTTTACTCTAGTATTCGCATGATTTTTTATATAAACACAAGGCGACGAGAGTTTTTATTTCAGACAAGAGAGAGAAAAGCGATTTTAAAAATATGCATAAGTAGTCTGTAGGAGAGATTACAAGGCGAGCAGCACAAGAAATTTTCAACTCAAAATTGGGTTCAAACGATATTTGCTTCGATTCTTTCTTAATATTGAGGCTTGAAGCAGGCCGGTGTGCGTGAGACAGGTAAGATCGATGAACAAAATTGCTTGAGCAGAAATTTGAGATTAAGGCTGTTATTTATTAGAATGTAGGCAGGGAACGGGAGTTTACATGGAAGACGAAAAAAGGCGTAGGCTACGTAAAAAAGTTCTCTTACGTATATTTGAAATCGTAGTTTCTATAGAAATACACGAGATGATGATTTAGTGGAAGAACCATTTCATTTAAGAAGGAAGTTTCTACAGTAGGCCTACACCTTTGATACAGAACAAAGTAAAGGAACGCTCATTGTCATATACGAGACGAAAGCCAGGTTTTCGACCACTGTGAGCCACTGTTGCTCTGTAAACAGTACGATCGTCAATTCCATTCTAATAAGTTAGCTATTTCCAACCTAATTTACGTTCCGAAGCCAAATATCTCTTTTTCACGGTCTCGACACTGCTCGAAGACGAGAGTCCTCGCCAAAAACCCTCAACACGCAGCAAAGCAACTTCACATGACTCGTTGACTGGCATTGACAGCCCCTAAAGCCCCGCCCACACGATCAATCACTACATCAATGACAAACACGCTAACTGAGATGCAAAGACACAAGCACTTCTCTTCCATGTCCAAACGACGTATGGGCAACATATAGTTACCAAATGCTTCCCACTGTCCAAAAGCTGGAATCAAATACCGATAAAATTTACTAAAGGTAAAGTCAACTTAGACCACACCATCACCTGGGAAACCCACATGCACTGGTTTGTGCTGGGGGTATAGGCCACTGGCCCCAGATGAGTAAGTGTAGTCGCAGTCGCCCTCGGGCCAAGAACTATGGCGCCAATTTGACGGAAGGAACAAATGACCCGAGACCCCCACCCCCCCCTCCTCTCTGAGGAAGGCAGTTCCGCCACAGCGCTGTGCATGCACACACAACTGCCGAGTAAGCACACCAAGATCCGCAAAGAGCTCCAGAGTCTGGCAGAGTATCGAACCAGCGAGCGATACATGGTGTTAGAGCTGAGAACGGAAGCATGCAGCTACCGTGGCAGCATGCTTCTGGGTTTATTTTATAAAAAACGATGCCTGTACTGGTAAGTTGTAACTACACACCATAATGAAGTCACACATACAAAATTATGGTATTCACACAGCGAAATATAATTCTGGAACTTCGAGTTTGTCAAACTACCGCGAGTTTATTTGAGGTGAAAATTTTCAGGAGGCTACTGATCCTCGTCATCACAAGATTCGGGGCGTCGCCGCGCGAGAGTCAAAAATCGTGCGATAAACACAAAATTTGAGGAAGAGTTTGACCGTCTGGACGGGGCTTTACAGAAATTGCCTCCAGGGCTCGGATACGCACAATATTGTCGTCTATACATTCTAGCTTTCGCTTCACAACAGCGGGATAAAAAATTAATTATTTGTTTAAGGGTAATGAGTTTAAGATAATAACTACTTGCAATTATCATCATATATCGCCGAAACAAAAACCTACAATGATAAAAGAAATTATTATTACCTCCGCTAAGGAGGTTATGTTTTCTTCAGGTTTGTCTGTCTTCCTCTCTGTCTGTCATCAAGATAACTCAAAAAAGTTATGGACCGATTAGACGAAATTCACAGAGAATTTGGGAACAACTGAAGCTTAAGTTGAAACAACCAGTAATGAAATTTTTTCCACATCGCTATTGAAAACACAAATTGGAGAGTAGCAATTGGACATTCACGGTAATCTCTTGAATGGCCAGTCTTATATCAAGATTAGAGACTTGGCTTTCAACTGATATCGACATCGATTAACCGTTCACTTAACCGACATCGATAACTACCAGTTACTCGACCCCAATTAACCGTCTAACTAACCACAGCCGATTAACCGACAATAATAAGTGACATCGATAATTAACCAAAAACGAATGATCGTCATATTCAACCGAGGTCGATAATTAACATCACCGTTCATATAAAACGTTATTTTTTGTTAAAGCTGAACTAATTGAAATTAGACGCTCGGGTTAGACATCAACTTTTGTGGCAACAATACGGTTTAGAAAAGTTATGATCTGGTCCCATACGTTGGCGGGGGAAAAAGTCTTCCAAAATACCTACTCCACATTTTGCTTGGCAGTAGAAAAAAATAGTAATGGACTAAAATAATCGTTTGGGAATTGCGGGATATGAAAGTCGATTTCTGCGGCAGGTGAGTGTATAGACGGATGTTTGCATATTGAAAAAGTTGGGGAGACAGTGTCCTATAGGAAGGCCTATATATATATATATACAGATGACTTTCCCTCAGGAAACAACTGTCAACTGCAAATTCTTTTACTCAATTGCACACATTCGAAGGCCAACTTGAGAAAGTAATGCACACATGAACATTGCTGAATTTAAAAACAGGAAATTTCTCACATCATACAAACCTGCAGTGAAATTGTATAAACGGATCAAATAATTAACTGTGTATAATATTTAACTTAACTAACTAAAATACAATAAGCAATTTATTTGCCGACAAAAATAAAGTAGGTACTTCGAAAATGAGACGCCACAGACAAGTGAGCGCGTAGTCTACGTTGTTCACTTAAAAAAAATCCCAATCAAGAGTCAAAGGAACTCAAGTACCGTACCTATGTTTGTGAATGCAATTTGCAGGATTCTAAATAGGAAAGCTCCACAAGGCTGACTTAAGGCTATAAAGCTACAGCTGCACAAGCGAGCAAACTCAAGAATCTATAATTATGGTACAGCGATGAAATGTAGGCGGAGAAGCGACCCGACGGAGCAATACTTAACGCAATTTACGCTCAGTATCACTATAGGGAATCTTGCATGAGAATTACCCTAAAAGCATTTCAGACTAAAGCGTATTTTGTAAACATGGTGGGAAAAGAAGGATCGCATACAAATTACAATGGTGCTACGGACGGAAAATATTTTTTCCCACTTTATTTAACGTCTTGGACCCCGAACGACGGACTTGCCGCAACCAAAGATACTTGCATAGTTATGCGCTTTGGGTGCATAGTTCTCCGATGTATGTTTTTTTTTTGCAAAACGACAACAGCTCGGAGACGGCCATAGCCTGAATTTCGATTCTCCTCTAAAAATGGGCCAGTTGGTTCATCTACCACCAGATCTCTATACACCAGCAGTCTAATCCATTGCGCGAGCATACGTGTTCAATAGGAAGAAAGTTTTGTGGCAAAGCTAAAATTTTTGTATCTATCTACCTACCAATAAAGCAATTTTCGACAATGTATCTACTGTTTACTTCAAGTCTACAGCAGCGGCAGGTTATGCAGTCTACCATATACATACTGCGCGGTACATCACAAGTCTACAGCATTGGCAGCTTATGCAGTCTACCATAGACATAATGTGCGGTACATTACAAGTCTACAGCAGCGGCAGCTTATGCAGTCTACCATATACATACTGTGCGGTACATTACAAGTCTACAGCAGCGGCAGGTTATGCAGTCTACCATATAC
>LQNS02000226.1:10473300-10489407 GCA_001587735.2 Parhyale hawaiensis
ACATTGCCCCATTGACACAACACATCACCCAATTGGCTGCACACATTGCTCCATTGACACAACACATCACCCAATTGGCTCCACACATTGCCCCATTGACACACCACATCACCCAATTGGCTAAACACATTGCCCCATTGACACAACACATCGCCCAATTAGCTGCACACATTGACTCCTGGCAGGACGAAGTTACCTGTCCGCACGTCACGCTCCAGGAACACCTTGCACAATTTCCCATCCTTGTAATGGCTCCGGCGATATTTTGTGCCTCTCATTTCCGTTCGATGGATGGCAGCCGAAGGCATTTTTCGTTTTCACTTTCATCATTTGGTGACAATCTCCTGCACCGGCGGGTGAGTTTTTGTTCCGTCGTACCAGGCCCGTCCAGTACCAGGCCCGTCCAGTACCAGGTACACTCATGGCCTCACTCTTTTATATACTCTGTGTAACAAGAGTATTGTTCGTGGAAATTTGCAGCCAGAGGCAAAGAGCACTAAACTCTTCTCGGAAACTCGCAGCTCGTAGCATGGTACACTAGAAACCTCGCGGTAAACTTTCAGTCCATACTACCCTATAGTATAGCCTACTAGACTCCCTACAGAGAGCAAGGGTGCACAAACTTTTTGGCTTAGGGGCCACACAAACTTTCAGATATTGGCAGACGGGCCGCGCCAGCACCCGATGCATACTTACAAAAGGCAACAAAAAACATATTTGCTGCAAATATGTAAATTTTCGAATAAGTCTTATAATACGAACAAATAAAAAGAGTTGATACATCTAAGATCCCAAAACCTTCCGTGGGCCGGATTAAAAAACTAACGGTCCAGATGTGGCCGTGGCCGCAGTTTGCCCACCCCTGGTATAGACTATAAGGTATTAGTATTAGGTTTATTTTGCCGTGGTATTCCAGTTCCCAAATGCTGAGGGAAACGTACAATCCATGTCAGAACAATTCGCCAACTCAAGAAGCAATATTCTCATTTCTTGAATAAGTTATAACTTTTTACTAAAACACGCATTCGCCAAACTGATACAGAAGTTACACTAAGTATGGCATGGACAGTAAATGTTGGTAATATCGGTGAAATTGGAAATAATTGTAGATTTTGAGAAATTTGCTAATGGGTAACTTTCAATTTTTCTTGGGGGGGGGGGAATCTTGAAATATCAAAGGCAGTAGATCTTCCTTATATACTGCGCAGGAGGAAAGTGTCAGTATTAGGGTAATTGTAAGCTATAATTTTTAAATTCAACATCGGTGAAATCGGGAACAATTGAATATTTTAGAAAAAAATCACAGACGGGGCACCTTTCAGTTTTCTCTAAAAAAAAATTAAAAATCAAGGTCAGCAGATCCTCCTATTTTCAAAGAAAAAATGCATTAGTATCAGGGTTACTGCGTCGTGGTATTCCAGTTCTCAGGTGAAAAGGGAAACGCAAAATTATTTCTTGTCTTTGGTGTACATATATGTAAGTCCTGCAAATTACACCTTTACCTCAAGAAAGCTTGCAACTTCTGCCATTTGCACAATTATGACCCGATTTATTTTATCTAAACGCCAGTTTCTTTCTTTTTTGCTTATTCTTGTGGCATTCAAAGTTCCAATTAGTAATCTGGTTTTGTATTTGTGTAACGCTATCAACAGTCTCGTAAATGCAGACGTTTCGAGACGATTTTTGTCGGCGCTACAATTTGCGCAATCCGATCCTTTTCATCCGAGCGCCAATTTCTTTCAGATTGAATATGTGTTCTTGTGGCCTGCAAAGTTCCATTTATATGTCTCGTTTTACTCGTGTGGACCAGTTTCTACCTTGTGGTAAATGAAGTCGCTACCCGGTGATTTTTCTTACCGCTGAAATTTGCACAATTTTGACTCGATCCCCTCGTCGAAACGACACAACAGACTATATATATAAATGCTGGTAATACCGGAGATAACGGAAGCAACAGCCTATTCTTTGAAAATTGCTACTGGGGTGTTTTGCAGCTTGCTTAAAGCAGATATAAAAATCAATAAAAGAACTTCACTTATGCACAAAAAGTATTCGTATGAGGATAATTACTCGGTGGTATTCCCATTTCCAAATGCAGAGGGAAACGGACAATCCAAGTTAAAACAATTCGCAAACTCAAGATGAAATATTCTCATTTTTTTCAAAAAACTACAACTTTTTATTACGAGTGTCTTATAATGAGTGCTTAATATAAGTTATTATATCTAAGATCCGAAAACCTTCCGCGTGCCGAATTAAAATCAATAACGGGCCGGATGTGGCCCGCGGGCCGTAGTTTGCCCACCCCTGCACTAGAGTCTGACTATTTTATGAAGGCAGTTCGGTCGTGGTCAAATTCCTCTACAGTGGCAGCAATTCTATGGGTACTTCTGAGATTTTCCTTTACACATGTAGTGGGCGGGGCTTAGAGATGGGCCGAACAAAATCTCAGAAATACCCATAGAATTCACGAAGGAGATGCCTTGATAAAATGGTCAGATTATATAGTCTTCGTTGAAGCCCGCCACCCGCGGCAAATCCTATCCACAGTGATGACAGTTTGACAAGTACCGAGTCGTTAACAAACGTTGCCCCTGGGGTGTGGATAGCGGACACTCACCGTACTGTCGCCAATACAATGCCGCTCCCGCTACAGTGAGTTGTAACTGCACACCTTGAACTTTATTATAATAGGAGGACTGTCTATCCATCAGTCCAAAGCCTTATAAAACTACTTAACGGTAGCTGTGAACTGGTTGAACCTTGTAAACTTTGTGGACTTTGCTCGGTGGACTTTGTGCTCTTGGTAGACTTTGTGGAATTGAGAACTTTTAGATAGGATGGTAACATCTATTAACAAATGTTTTAAAAACTAAGCCAACCGAAGGGTCGTGAGTGGCCTAGTAATAAAAACACACTGTCATGTGTTTATATTCGATATATGTATTTGTATGTTTCGTGCCACGCTTTTAATGAAATAGATAGGTGAAAATTAGTTGAGGTTGCAGACTTTGTAATTACGTTTCACTTTGATGGGAATCGATAAGCAAAAATTAGACCAGGTTGCAGAAGATGGGCAACTTGGAATTCCTATCCTTTTAACTGAACGCACTTCTTGCTCAGCCATCGTTGAAATTTCAACAATAAAATACATCCAGTTTTTTTTTTTTCTTTTGCCTAGTCATTGAGTCTGATTTTTATTACTTTTTGTCTGCATTGTAACTATATATTTCGCATGCCATCCGAGGGAAGGAAGAAGTGTGTTGCTCAGATGACTTGAAACGGAAAGCACTAATATCCTATTTCAATTTGAGTTGGCCGTTGTTGCGTATCCTCAAAAAATATATTAGCATATGATCAACGAAGAAGGGTCATCACAAATTTCTCACTGTCGTTTTTCAGAGCTCGGGTTCTCTAATTAGGAAAGAAACATGTAACGATGTGCAAAATTGGTCTACAACGACTCACAATCAGAAGAAATCCCTTGTAACATTTTGGGAATTGCTATACGTCCTAACCGTATCATAGATACACGAAGCTGAGGATGATCTATAGAACCTCTTTTTATCAAACACCTTGTTTCCAAGGAATCAAGGGGAAATCTTTTATCTTCCATTTCGATAATTCGCCACCTGCACACTCCTCACTACCTCCACACACACCACCATACATCAATGCACCACCACCACCGCTGCCGCTATGTCATTACTTTTCTCCATAGATGTGACCTCAAAAAAGACGGCGCTGGCGACCTTGCGCATGGACTGCAGTCCCCCGGCAGCCATATATGAGTCACTGGACATCTGTGGTGACCAAAGGAGAACTCTCAGCAGTCATGTCTCTGCCATTGTGATACTGGNNAGATGTGACCTCAAAAAAGACGGCGCTGGCGACCTTGCGCATGGACTGCAGTCCCCCGGCAGCCATATATGAGTCACTGGACATCTGTGGTGACCAAAGGAGAACTCTCAGCAGTCATGTCTCTGCCATTGTGATACTGGAACTTCTTATAATTGCGGCTAATTCCATCGCCCTCAGTTGAATGTAAAGAGCTGTTGTGGAGCTCAAGGGTAGCCTTTGTGTAGAAAGGGCCTGATGGACGGCATGCGACACACAGATGAGACACAACCTTTTTTTTTCCCTATTGTTTGCTGTAATGAACCCGGTCATCTGAAAAGTTGGTAAGTTCTATATAAGATAGGGTGAATAGATAAATATTTAAAATCCCACTTCCAGCTGCTGCATATTCATTTATTATATTAGATTAGATAAGAGGCAGTAGACGAGCCAAGAGGCCCATTCCCAAAGAGACCCCAGAACTTACGCCCCGGCCCTCTATGAGCTATTGTCAATATGTTAGTGGGATATAGATGACTGAGGAAAAAAGAAGAAAAACAGAAGGGGGGAAGAACTTCAGTCTCAGAGACGATCATGACTGCACATATGCACGAAAAATAGCCACTGATATGAGGAGCATAGAGATGTCAAACTGCGTAGTTGGAGCGAAAGAAAATAGAATATCGATTAATGTGGCCTCGGAAGCTTTGGCCGTTAAGAGTTTGTGACTCCTGGAGGAGGAATTCTTAGCTGCGGAGGATGTCTCTCCCAATGTATATCAAAACGATTTTTAAACGCGTTGACTGTCTCAACACCAACAACGGCGGAAGGGAGTCTATTCCAAATGCTAACTATGAAATACGGAAAGAACTGCTGACTTAAGGTTGTTCTTCGAGCTTAATGCTTGAGTTTTTGACCGTTGTTTCGCAAGCGACCATTAACGTCTCTTTCAAAGAATCCCGTTGTAGGCACGTCGCAGAAGACGCCTAGCAATGGAAAGGGACATCCGGTAGCGTTTTTTAGACTTGCTCAGTGCGAACCGTAACCTGGACACACGAGGATGACGTATTTTCCCTCTTCCTCTTTTCGAGGACTCATTTCGAACAAACGCCCGTATGCAGACAGAACTGAAAGTAATCAAATAGTAAGGAATAGATGGCAGCACAGTCAGTATTTTTCGTGATTGGATGAGTGCCGTGCAACGCTAGTTTGGCCTTCTACTTCCCCAAACCGAATTCTGTTTCCATATTGGTTTGAGCTGGTCTCTTTTAGGGCGGCTGCAGACGAGAGTCGAAACGCAAGAACGTTTCGTGTTCTGGGAACGACAGGCTCTCGTCAGCAGCCGGCTTTAAGAAGGCTATGACAATTTCTAAGACAGTTAAAGACGAGTATAAGCCTGATCTCTCTGATCTCTGCTTACTTTTCTTTTCTATTGCTCCATAGGCTGTTTTATCTCAATAAACCCTTGTTTATCACAAATATAGAAATCACGATTATATAATGAATTAAATTGGAAATGTGCAGCGTGACATCCACTGTAATATAATTTATCTATTCTATTTTATTTCAAGTTTTTTCCATTATTATCAATATATGTTATTTCTTGTAATACATGTCCGTTTCTAATTCACTGCTGAATATCGCATTTTTCTCTTTTTTTTACATCCCTGTAACCGTACCGTCTACTAACTACTAACACGCAACGACTTGCCCTAGCCCACTTTAGGCTGTATACTGTATATATATTTCATACTCTCTCAAAAACACAATTTTCACCCACCTCTGTGTAATCAACGCTCCTCTTAACGGAAAATAATGTTAGTATCATCTCCTTGTTTCGATGCAGGCTTTGCGCTAGTAGATCACTGCAAACTTAATGCCAATTGACTCTTGTGTTATTTTTTATTATTATTCTTATGTTAGTTCTAAGCATGAAAACCTCAGGATACTGTGTCCTAACCTTGTTGGACACAGTCTCCATATGAGAAATATATGGGTTTGTTTGTTTGTTTGTTTGATGCCTGACACCTCCTCCCCCCTCGCTACAAGCCAGAATGGCAGGCAAAAAGACACACAGGCTCTGGTAGGAATTAGTGAACGCCGCGCTACAGTAGTATATTTGCCCTAAGTCTAAAAACGCCATAGCTCAATGTGTGATCGACTGCAGCAGTACATTCCTCTTTACTCTAGATGAGATTCTATGCAGCACGAAGAAGTGCATATGGTTGTCCTAATTGGGATTTGCGGTCAAGCAACTTCACATTTACCGCAACTACCGTATGCTTCTCGACGCGCTGTCACTTTGTGCATTAAACTTGATGGACCAATACAGTAGCTGTCCATGGGGACAAACCGGTTGCGGATGCCACTCGTGCAATCGCGGTTACTTCAGGAGTCTTTAGAAAGCGTCGCAATGATACAACCGAGGTCCAAGGTTTAGATAGATGGCAGTAGACGAACCAATTGGCCCATTCCCTCCTCCTTTGTGATGCAGTTCTCGAGTAAGACTTATGGGAGCGTCATAAAACTTATGATGAAGAGACTTATGGTAAATTTGCAGGGTCTGTGAGACATGAAATGACTTGTTTATAGCCATGCGTGATAGGTAGTTGTCTGTTTCATGTTACTAAAATAATACTTATCCTTGTGTTTCCACAGTACTGATGCTGGATTCAGCGTAATCCGAAACGTTTACAAAATGTTTTTAATTACGACGTTGGCTTTACTTTTTATTCACCAAATAAGAGCTATTTACGAAACAGTCGTAAGAGACTTTCGGGCTTGGGAGGAACTTGAGAGAGTTACATATAAGATTTCTAACGCTTAAATATAATTAATACTGAAAGACTAATGAGAAACTCCTAAGAGATTTTAGAGATACCTGATATTTTTGTGATGCTGTACCTGTGAGACATTTGAAAGACTTGTACTAGCACGGTCAAAGACGTGTGAAAGACTAGGGAAGAACTTTTAAAGACTTGTAGGGACCGACAGGGACTTGCAACACAGCAACAATGCGAGGGTTGCCTCTTGTGAATATGTTAAATATATTTATTTCATTGAACTTAGTAAAGAAAAACAGTTAACTCGCAACATCCTGACTGTCTTTTCGGGTGCAGAATGTTTTCATTCCATACAGAAAATAATAAATTGGACCGGAGCCTATGCTCCGGCAAACTCTGGGAAAGAGCGCCTGAGTCCGTCTACTGCCTATAATTTAATTGTACGAGGAGAACTAAAAAACTGTTCAGGAAATTTCCCACAGCGAGTCACTATACAGAAACATTATAATCGAATGCCAGCCCTGAAAAACAGTTACTGTCAAAAAAGCTGCAAACCTTCCCGCGTACCAAGGGGAAAAGTGCAGTTTCTGTGCTGCACACCAAGACAGGCATATTCCGTCAGAGCACGAGATTGCGAGCTGGTTTGGGGACAGCACACTTTCCAGTGATGCTATGGGCATAACAGAGACGCCATTGCTTGCATGGCGCGGCGCTGACGAGTTAAACTAAGCTTAATAGATTTGACTCATCCGTTTCTTCAGAATGAAGCCGTGGTTTTACTGTTCGTTTAATATTACAGGTGTTACCAGCTAACCAATTACTCTTAAGACTGCTAAAAATTCCATTTACGAACCAGACTCGAACCTTGGAAGTCTCAAGGTAATCGATTTATAGTTAACGATGGAAGGTCTATCCATAAGGACTAGGCTATATATAGCGAGCGTTTTTTCAAGTACCTGATAAATCAAGCCATAGACCACACCATACTCATGCTTTAGTCAGCGCTCTGTGGTTCAGCTTATGGGCTTCGATTAAATCTGTTTCACCGTACTAACCAATGTCGCCTTAGATAGCAATTATCAGCGATATATAGCTCGATTCAACTCAATCAACTATGACTCAAGTCGTGCACTTAGAGCTGTTCGATTAGACGTCGTAGGTAAGTCTTCAAGGCTTGACTTAGTAGCAACTTGAGATCAAAGGCTTGGCTCTGCCGTTTCGAATCGTGTCGGATCAGCTAGAAGCTACCCTAGTCTGTTAAGCTTGGTAAAACCTCTATTTTACTGAGCTAGAGTAAGTCTTTGGACGCTCAAGATTAACTAATCAAGAATCAACGCCTGAACGTCAATTCTACGGGTTGAAGCCAGAGCAGCTGCCTAAAGTTTCGGACAAGTCAATCGTCGAAAGTTTAATTTCGGAGCTCAATCGAGCATGTCTTTAAATCATCTTCTTTGATAGTAGTGCGTTGATCAAAGGCTTATTTCCCTATTGGTCAATTACGAGCTTCACTTACGTAGCTCCAGCGGCTAGAAATTTCGTTGATGCTGATTGGCTACAAGACTCAGAAACCCAGAAGGCTTTTTGAAATGAAATCATCCTGAGTTATTCAGCTCGTACTTTCTAAGACGTTAAGAAATGTATGCAGTACATTTCCTCGGTTACATTTGCGACTTGTTAGCTAATATTTTCTAGTTCTGTTCAGTCCAAATATTTTTCTCTATGAACTTGTTCGTGGCTCTACGCTGATGGCTGACCGATGACGTCACAGGAATCTCGAGGTAGAGCTGAGCTGTGCTTAGAACTTGGAGTTAAATACGTTGTAAAATATTGACTCCAAGGATCGGTAATCTTTACTCCAAGGTTTAGAAGCTGTCCGTCTATGTTTGTATTAATCTGTGGAATTCCCGTCGTGTATAATCTATTTTGCCTATATTTTCTGCAGCAGAATTTTTCCTTTGCAGTTAGAACTTCACGCTGACCAGAGGCCAATGCATTTTCAATTCTTATTACAGCCAAATTTCTCTCCTGATGGTTTAGCTGTTGGTATTGGTATCCAAGAAACAGATGGAGCTGCGTTCTTCCTGTGAAATATTTTGATTGACCGATATTTTTTTGGTGCTAATTGACTTTCCAGTATTTCAAAACTAATATTCGCACTTATTCTTGGAAGATGGAAGTTTTGCTCTCGCAAACTCATAATGACACAGCTTTCGTAGGCCTAGCTAAGGTTACCTACACAAATTCCCCGGGGTCGCTGCTCCCCATTACATACGATGGGCTTACCTACACTAACATCACCCGATAGCCCATCCTATGCCTCCTTCAATTGTATTATTTAAACATAAGAAAGTATCTACCTGACTTTGTCCCAACACATACAAACAACAAAATATGTTAGCGGACTAGGGTCCAGCTCAGGGGCGCAGTCACCGTCCGCTGGCCTGCCATTGTATTCGTGTAACAACATATACATCTTATCTCCTCTCGGGAACATTTGGTCTATTGTGCAGCCAAGGTAGCTCTGCTTTCTCTTAATCCTATACCCTACAGGGGCTCCGGCCTTCCCCCCTTCCTTCCTGGGGTTTCTCGTATACAAAAGGTGCTAGCGCGTCAGCATTTCGCTGATAAGCATCAGGTCGTCTCCGCACGTCGATGCCGACAGTTGAGTTTTGAAGCGTTGTACCGTTGGTTGGTACGACTGGAAGGTTGGCAGCGCTGCAGGGTGACGGTTAATTGCATTTCTGAATGCGTCGGGAACAGTTAAAAAGTTGATATGACTGACTTAATCGTGACATGTGCAGAAATTCTTTCTTTCTGTATCTGATAAATTCGGATGTAGGTGGATGAGCTCCTTATGTAGAATACATCCATCCGTATCTTGAGATTAGATAGCTGACTGTAGACGGAGCAACAGTCTATTCCCTAGAGAGCAGCACGGACTCACGCTCCAGTCCTCTGTGAGGTATTGCCATTATGTCAGAGTCGTGGAGGTATCTCAGGAAAAAAATAAGTACCCTGAGGTTCCTCGGATGAGGTCCAGGAGACGCTTCGCATATCACCGCCTGGGTGTAGAGTCACAAGGCTGGCACAGTCTTCTATTAGATCGTAGCTTACGTCCAAGAGGGAGAGCCTGTAGCGAATTCCGTAGATGTAGATAATTGATGTAGGTAATTCTTCGAGACACTGAAGGATTATGATATACATATATGAAATACTGTGCTGTAGTTAACGTCCCGTAATCGCCTCACATCATTCTTAATAGTAAAAGAATAACTAAAAACGGTGCCTTAAAATAAAACCCAGAAGGCCGGGCTTTGCCCCGCCAGCCTTGTAACAAGATTCTCACCCCGCATTGTCTAGTATGAATAAGGTTTATTTAGAGTCCTGACTTATGCTCAGACACCATTGTGTGCAGAGGTCTAGGAGAACCAAACACCTTTAGTTCATCATGCGACAACGAAAATTAGACGCTGCAAAGCGTGAAATTTGTGTCCTGCTGTTTTGTATGCAGCGGTGCAAGAAATTTAGAATTCTGCAAGCTACACGTGTTGTTGAAACACATCGACATACTTAGAGAGATCATTTTCTTTTTAATCTTCCCTGCTTGGAAAAATGTTTGCCATTTCACAGTCAATCACTCACATAAACTTTGCGCCAAGTTTCTAAGTGTACCTAATAAAACATATTGATTCATTAACGTTCCAAATTTTACCCAAATCCTCTGTCAAGTCAACTGGTAATATTCAATTAGCTATTAATGTAATCCAGGTATTGCACAACATATTCACTGCGCTACGAAAGTGCATCTCTGGATATTCAAAATTTTTGTTATGGAGAAGGACCATCGAGTGGAAGTAATCAATTAGATAGAATTTTTAGCTTTCTCCACCATAATTACTGACTCACATACGTACAATTCGTAGCAAGATCGCACTTCGAGAAAAACCCACCGACATTTGGAAATTCATTACTAAATTTATATTGCTGAGTCCGCACGATAAGCAAAAGATACTAATTATCGGAACGTCCCCACTCTCTGGCGGCAAGCACTGGCATGCAAAATTTAATAATTATAAAACCTAGTTTTCCAAAAAAATATCCACCGAGCGGTAAACGTAAATTGGGTAAAACCTTCCGAATTTTGTAAAACGTTAGCTACAGGTCAACGAACCGAATTAAGAATACGTTCGATTGGGCGCTCAAGTTAAGCTTTCGAGGCTTAACTTAACCGTAACTTCAGACAGTAGCTTTGGTATCGTCACTTTGAATCGCGCTGCAAGTGTTAGAAGCAACACGATTACGTTCAACCTGTAAAAACTCCATTTTATAGAGGCAAGATTGAAGTTTTGGGCGTCTCAAGGGTAACCTGTTGAGGTTTATTTCATGAAACTCAATGCAATGGATCGAAGCCAGCCACCTGCTTGATCGAGTATCGAACGAGTCAAACCTAGAGGGCTAAACTTTGGCAACGAATCGAACATGCAGGCTGTAACTGCACAAAAATTGAACGTATTTTTGATAATTTATGCCGTTGAGAAGGTGGGTGCTGTGCCAAAAATTTGAAAAAAGTTTTAAATATTCGGAGTAAGTTATCGAAACTATTTGTAAACTGTAGTAGAACTGCTGCATAATTGCAAAAAAAAATGACCTGTAATAAATTTGAAATTTTTTAAAACAGAAATTTAATTCCGTAAAATTCTATTTTTTGGCAAGTCTGTTACATTGCTATGCGAATCAGCTAACATAAAATCCCCATTTCGAAAAATACGAATGTATCTTCAAAAAAACTGTGTTTCTTAAAAACCGAAATGCAAGAAATTCCAAACTTCCAATAACAGGAATCAACACAATTACAAAACAAAACAAAGTTTTTAGAAGCACATACCATGAAAATCAATTACTAATAAATATTTCCCATTTTCAGTACCACAATCCACCTCCATGAAAACCTACCGATAGCCCTAAACTTGAGAATAATGCAGCGGACCTCTTGACTTTCACCTCAAGAGCCCCTCATCTCGTGTTTCCAAGATGAACAACTTGTCTCTTAAAAGTTCAGCCACCGTTAATTACTTTGTACAGTTTGTGTGTGTCAAGTGCATTGCCATTAAATGGACGGCCTTCACAACGATGCCAGCTTCCTCCACACCTTCGAGGTCATTGAGGTCACAGGAGGCACTTGTGCGCGCAACAATCGTGCGAAAAAATTTAACAGCTTAAAAAAAACAGAGGCTGGATCATCTCATGCTGGTGGACTCCAGTAAGCTGCAACGTCTGCCTGCACTACTGCAGGGGAAGATCTGTGCAAGAAGGTAGCTAAGGCCGCACCGAGGGACACATTGAGAAAAGCGCTGTACAAAAACCTGCACGCTATCCCGTGCACAGACTGAAATACCTGCATTGATGTACTGGAAGTTTAGCCAAATAACCAGCTGTAAGTGGCTACGAGCAATGTGGGGATAACTCGCTACTAGCCATCCCACTAGTCACAGACTGCAGCATGTCTGCATAAGATGAGCGCTATGGATAACACCACCTGGACCTCGTCCGAAGAATCATCAAGGTAGTGCGGGCATTTTCCGTTGATACACAAGAGTAAGTGCTGATTTTGGGTAGGTCTGTATGCCGGCGATGGTCGGCCGCCACTCGTACATCACAAACAAATATCAATTAACACAGTTTTGCAGGCGGTACGTCTGGGCGAATCCGATTTGCAATCTGGAATCGAAACCATCTAATCCGAGTAGAGTTTCAAGTTTTCTTGGACTTTAACTTTAAGATTGACTTTTTTCGGTCGCTCCAAGCTTGATCGATTTGCAATCAACGTCTGAAACTTGGTCTTTAGTAATTTGATTGTAATTTACTGGTCACTAGGGAACCGAATCCGTAAGATAAAAAGGAAAACCAAGCTAATTATAAAAAACATGTTTACTATCTATATCACAAGCGTTTCGGATCACAACATATCCATCATCAGTGCTGTAAAATAGAGAAAGAAAACTTATATGAAAATGTTGAAATAAAAGTCAGGAACGAAAGCATTCACAAAAACACTCTAAGAGTCGCAAAAAGGAAGAACAAAACAAAGCAACAACAACCTAACTAAGAACCTATCTATGTAAAAGCCATGTAGAGGAAGGAACAAAAGCGGTAACGCAAGCCTAACTAAGCACTGTCAACGGGACTGCTGATTGTCAATTGTTAAGCTCGGGCTTTTGCGTGTGAATTAAAATGGATTCAAGCAATCTAAGGTCTTGTACGTCATTTGGTCTTTAGTAATGGATACATGATTAGTTCCGGACAAAGTAAAGCTAATCGAAATTCAAGTTGGCTTTTCGAACACGCCCATGCATGCCTAAGTCAGGAACAATCATTTGAGCTGAACTTACTGCCATGCATACTTGCATTCAGAAACTGCATCGAAAAGAATCTGAAAGAACAAAGAAACCCGTGTACTCACCACGTTTTCCTGGCCCGTGCATGACTTTTAACATAGTCATATATATGAATATGTACGACCATGTGTACTATTTGTGGCACACATCGCTCTAGCAAACCAATGTCTCCATGAGCAAAGTATCCACATTCTATATTAAAAAAAAATCTTTAAAACATGCAAGCGTCAACGAAAGAAAAAATATATACAAAAGAAATTTCATATGGTTAAACCTTACGAAACTAACCATGGCCAACAACAGAGAAACCTCTCCCATACCTTCAAAACCTACCCAGTCCTCTGGACGGCAGAATGACGACAAAAATGACGTTTATAGCCGCCACGATCCTTACAAAAGATTATGGCCAACTGTTTTCTATAAGACAAATGAATGATGATCACGACAGGGTTTCTTTCGCGAGGCTTACGAGCGAGAAGCCCCACAATGCCACATTATAATAAATCAGTGTTAATTTGGGGAGCTTTTTCGCTCCCATGGCCGGTCGCGAGGTTGCAGACGTACGATCGAGGTACAGGATTCAGACGTGTAGTTTTCATATAATCAACTTAAGTTTACTATTTTTATCATCGAGGGGATTTCATGACCCAAATTGGATTGGTTGAGCGATCTTTTGCTCTATGCCCTAGCGCCGGGTCGCATTCCGCAACCTAAGGCTCAAAGCACTTTGCGAATGATGTGCGTTGTTGCAAGCAGAGCGCTTTTCTGGAGGGTTCCTGGATGGAGATGGCCGCACTTCAGCTCTTGCAGGGCAGTCTTAAGATTCTTGGACATTGCCCCCAGACTTCCGATGACCACTGGGACGACGTTCACCTTCATTTGTTACAGTCGATGGCAAGGTCATGGTACTTTATTATTATAATCCTGATTTTACCACTCGGGCTTATACACTAGAACCAAAACAGTTTCCGGCTACCCGCTCAGAAGTGACTTCTCCTTATTGTCGTATAGGCGAGAGGTCGCTGGGACGAGAATGACAAAAAGTACATTCAGTCGTCAATAACATTTCGTACTCAGAATTGGTTACAAAGTAAAACTTGAACATTCAAACGTAAAGGCTTACAGTAGAGAACGCTTGAAGCTAAAGCAATTTGACTCATAATTCGAAAAAAAAATTTAGATGCACCCATTTCTCGAATATACATGAGTCCAGTTGATGAACACTAAAATGCATTGAGAAGCTATGCTTCTGAAACAGATAAACAGCGCCATTGTATCAAAATTAAAAAAAAAACTATTATCACCTAAAGTGTTGAGGATGCCAATAGGAAACGTATTTGAATGACATTATATTAACAGAGAGTACGTTCTAATGGTACAGTATGTAAAAAGAAATCTGTTGTTAAGTCTACGGATAATTAAACCCAAGGTTTGAGCTCCAATGTACAATACTTCCTGAGCACTTGTTACTTCGATTTGTATAGCATTTCCCTCGATAATTTGAGGGAAGGTATGTCAATAAATGCATTTCACGGATTAACTTAATTTTCTGTTTATTATTTCAGTTTATTAAATCTAGCGTCAGCGACTCTCATTGACCCACATTAGCTAACGTGACTGAGTTAATGAAAATGAAGCGAATCAATGTTACTTTAGCGCATCATTTTAATGAGGTGGTAAGAGGACAAAATTTGGCTATGTTACTCTTCTCAACAGACAATAGACAAATTAAAATATGTATCAGTATTTCATTCAATATCAGTATTGTATCATATAAGATACTGGCTTCCCACAGATACATCTTCAGTAACAGAAGTTAAACAAATAAACAAACAAAAGGCTTGGGTAAAATAACCTGACAAAGAAGAGCTTCTCAAGTCTGATCGACTGTTGATTTACACCTCTCACTGCCAAGGCAGAACCCGCTAAATTTAGAGTCGTGCGGCACACGAGGGCAGGCTGCGCAATAGACACAAAGTGTGTTTACCTGCAGCTGGTTTGCCGGTCTAGTAAACTTGCGTTTGGAGAAGATGATTAGCGTGGGGCTACTTGATGAGGTTAGCAAGCATTAGCATACGGATATCCTTAGTGATCTGAATTTAGGCGGGAGCCGTTAGAAATTGCAGAAGCTAGATATTTGTTTGGATGGGAATTGGCTCGAATCTCGGTTGGGAATGGGCACGAAACTCCCCTTGGAATTGGTACGAAACTCTGTGGGGAATTGGTTCGAGACTCGGCTAGGAATTGGCTCGAAACTCGGCTGCAAATTGGCACAAAACTTAGCTGGTAATCGGTGCAAGGCTTGAATAGGAATTAGCGCAATACTTACTGACAGTTAACTGAGAATTATTTCAAAATTTGTTCGTAACTTGGTGGGGGAAATTGCTTAAAGCTGAGAGGGCGATAGGCTGCTAGAGAACTGTTGTGGAATGGTTGGAAACATGAATAAATGTGCTAAAATTATGCTAGCTTTGCAATCCAAACCCAAAGTGTGTCTTACTGTACAGTTAAAGCACCCGTAAATTTATGGTCATTAAATAATGTTCATTACCATCTTAGCTTTGAAGGGCAACGCAATGATTATTATTATGTTTCCAATCACAGCAGATACCTAAGGCGAGGACACAAAATCAAACTTCTCTGAATGATTTCAATGAGCACAAAAAAATGTTTAGTTTGAAAACCAGTACGCATTCCCGTGTACTGAAGAATAATACCTGCCTTAATTAGCGACATGGTGAAGTACGAAATATGTAGTTTCCGTGTTGTACGAGCATGCAGGTAATTCCCGTTGGCACTCAGAGATGCGAGCTCGTTCTGGAACAGCATTTTTCTCATTGTTTGAAGACCAAAAATAGTTGGTTGCTCGGTATTATGTTTTCCACCATAGCTAACACTGCGGGTTAGGATATCAAATAAAGAACGTTGTGAACCATCCCTTATTGGGAACAACAGCTAGCCTCTTCCACTTGTACCCTGGCGCAGCTTCATATATAGATACCCTAGATGTTCCCAAGATGCAGGAAGAGATGGCTCCCGCCAAGTAGCATTGGACAAAAAAAAAAAAAAAAAAAAAAAAAAAAATGAGCNGA
>LQNS02000227.1:0-13152 GCA_001587735.2 Parhyale hawaiensis
AAAAAAAAAAAAAAAAAAAAAAAAAAAACTCGTTCACCGAGCCACCGCTCATTGATTTTAATATAGAATCCAAATACCAAGTCCGCTTTCTCTATTCAGTAACATATTACTATAAGAGAAAAAGGGGATTTAGAGAAGTAGGGTCGAAATGAGTAGCTGGTTGTTTATATAGGGCCTTTATATTTCACAGTGTATAAGATGAATGGTAAAAGTGTACATATATATATTTTTTTTCTTGGAGGTGGGACTAGTATGGCAACCGGTTGGCTAACATAGCAGCCAACTCAAAGCTACAGCGTCTCAGAAGTGAATATGAATAAAAATCACGCAAATAAAATAAAAATCAGATTCTGTATTGTTGCTTATAACAAACTCGGGAACCGTGGTCTATGTGATGGCCGCCAAGTTGCGAAGAAAAGCAGTGAAATAAGAGTTCAGAATCCACGGCACCACAAACAAATGGACAGACTGTCGGCACATCTAATGCCAGCACTACACTGTGCAACTGCACGCTCATCAGTTGAGCGGATATTCAGATCGCACGTCATGAAAATTTAATACATTTCATGGGTATCCTGGCTACCGACTTTCACTGTGTGATCGGGACTGCGCGAGGGATGAACGTCCGATCATAAAGTTAGTGACCGATTGTATAGTGCGGCCCAGATGTCATTTACATAATAATAACATTATTGATAATTATAGTTATTGAAAATATGCATACCGTGGAAAGTATCTGCGTAAAGCCATGTCCACACTATAGTCCTCTGTTTCCCGTACGAAGTTGAAAAGTCCGAATAGTTTGTTTCTTTCACGCAAACAGTACAAAAGTGCACAGCTTTTTGGGTAATTTGCTCTAAATTTATGGAGGTACCCAAAATTTCATAAGTGATACTAGACAGAGGCCAGTCAACATGATGGCTAATTTCTTGAAAACTTTTGGCAGACACACAGTAGGCTATGTAAGACCGCAACTGCAGGTTCGAACGCAGCACCAAGCGCAACGACCGAGAGACCACAGTGTGAACCCGCCTTTAGATTACATAAATTTTACAGTGCTGTGAGCGCAGTCGTAAAACAGGTGGCCCATTATTGCTATTTAGCGATCGAAAATTTGGAATTGAAATGTAAGGCAGGAGAAAGTTGTTTTTTAAGCTAAAATATTCAATCGGGGATAGCAAAGTTAATGGCAAAATTACCCCAGATTGCAATCGCAGGCGACTAATTAACTCAAATTTAATCAAAATTCTGTGATCGATTTTTGGCGGTTCACGATTGCGGAAGTGCAGTACGCTCAGCACAGACTAGCACTGCGTACATATAGTTTAAGAGCACTTCGTGAAAAACACGCCCCAAGGTAACGCAGGCATACAGTGTGCGCAGAGACATGTCTTGGCACCAGTTCTGAAAGCAGAGGTGGCGTCTCCCTCAGTGTAAGGGTGGCGATCGTGGTGCCAAGGTCGAAGTAAATAAAGTTATTGTACTCTTCTACGGAGAGATAAATCAATCATGGTGCAATTGTTGATGTGGTGAATGTTGTTATCTGTATTTTCTTTGTTGTTTACACATATAAATCAAGGTAGACTCGGGTAGCTAAAACAGAATAAATATGATGATATAGATTTTTATTGAAAGCTAAGAGGATGTAATTCGGGGTGCAAAGGATAGTACTAAAACATGGTAACTGAGGTTATCCAATTTCCATTTAATGATTAAGTCGTGTGTAAATCGTGGTCCACTATAGTGAGGTTAAGTATGTACAGTACATAGCTTAGCAAAGATTTATATGTATACCAGAATGCAAGTGTGGAAAGAGTTAAGAAATTGTACATGTTTGAAGTTTCACGTAAAGTTAGATTAAAGAAGTAAATTATGGTATAATCGTGGTCTGAGGAAAAACTAGCTAATCTGTGTCATTGTTTATATGGTAAATACGATTATACACATTATTCCAGGATATTCCATAATCAGATGAAGCAGTTTGTAATATTTTTGCTAACATTTACCCTTGATGAAATGAAGGTGCCAAAATCATACGGTGACGCCCAAATGAATAAGAAATTACAATACGATTACTTGGTTGATGGTGTAACAAACGCTAGCGTGACCAGACTGGATAGCGACCCATATCTATAAAGTATAGTGCAACTGGTATCCGTTTGAGTTTCATATATATTGCAAGATTTTCATAGATGTTCCTTCATTGATAACTGTACTGTATATACGTATATATACCTGAGCTTTTGAGCTCCTATGATCAAAAACCGAAATATTTTGGGTGTTTCTTATACAGTAGAAGAGAAGTGTTAGTGTGTAACATGAATTTAGAACACACCAAACGTGTTCACGGCAACGACACATATGGAAACAGATTTTTTAAGCTTTTTTTGCGGTAAAAAATGTAGTTTGGTGGTGGACGCACTTTTTTACTACATACATTTCCATAACCGGAGTGTTGATTAATATTGTAACTTTTCCAATTTGGTGACGTTATTTCCCAATAGGGAAATATATCTCATAACTATAACAACGAATACTCTTAGTAACATTCACTGTTCTGGATTTAAATTAGCCTGTAACCCTGTCATTGTGAGTAAATAATACAATTATATTTATCGTAAATAGATTTATACACATACTGTGGTCATATTTTATGAAGTAGCACAAAAACAAAAATTCATAGGACAAAATGGATGTCTACAACGACCCAGATAAACACATCATCCTTCGTAACAACGTCAAAATGCCCATCTTGGGACTTGGTAAGTGAAACAGTCATTACTTGCTCTACTGCTGTAAAATTTTCATTCTTGAGCGCTTTCTTTCGTTATTGACGGAATTTCCAGACACTCTTGTTTAAATTTTAGTATTCGAGAGACTCGCCTGGTAACCTTTGCTGAAACCCTTGATGGTATCTCCAGTGCCAGTGCAAATCTTTCACTCATTTTTGTTTATTTATTCATTTATTTATTTACGACAGCATTCTATCTTCGTTGTGCCCGAGGTTAATTTTCTGTTATGGGTAAACAAGTTTTGCAGAAACAGTACAAAGAATTTTGTCACCAAATTAATTTTGAAAAATCCTAAGTTTTATCGCTCCTACTTGTAGTTTTGCTCTGGAGAATACCCGCTAATCCTTAGCTACAGGCAGTGAGGTATTTCAATAACAATATGAAGTTCCCTATTGAATTCCTTAGAAAGATATACAAAAACTACATTAGCTATCTTAGATAATATCTACAATATCCAGATGAAGAGATAAGGATCCAATTTTCGCCATCTTCTGCAAGCTGATCATCGATCTCTACGAAAACGTAACTAAATTACAAACTCTGCAACCTGGCTTATTTTTCGCCTATCTATTTCCTTCAAAGCGGACACGAAATAAATACACTAAGCGTTTTATTATATTAGGATGGCATTCAACAAAACAGGAAAATGACGGGCTATTGATCAGTATCCAATAGTGAGAAAAATCGAATACACTGGAAAAAAATTGAAAGGGGTAAGATTAGGAAGGGCTAAATTACCTGTAAGCTGTGAAAAACAGAGCTTAAAAAAGCTGTGCAAATACTGTGGAGAACAATGCAAGAAGTACCATCATGTTAATGTTTTCATTAAGACACAAGAGCGAATTGTTTGCTAATAGAAAAAAATTGTGATTAAATTTAGTGGTGAAATAAAAATACTAGGAAAGGTTAGGCGAGATGTAAGGTAGACGGACTGCGTATGAAAGACAGGAGTAAGCGACGGACGTAAGCTCAGACGGGTTGGTTTAAAAGTAAGGCCGTGGCCCCACCGGCGAGGCAAGCGATGTGCAACGCGACAAATTGGTTGATGACAAAATGTAACTTAGGGTACAGCAGTCTGCTGCCCCCACCGCCGCAACTGCGATGCCTCGCGACACCCGTGCACTGCTGCAACACGACTCCATTAAAGATCGCATTGCGTCGCTTCTTGCTTCCTGTGGGGCCTCAGCCTTATAGAAGCACTACCTCGAGTTAAACTATCGTAAGTGAAAATATTTACCAATCGTAAAATATCTGCGGGTTCCGTAGAGGACAGATACCTCCATAGGAGGACAACTATCCCAATAGGAGCTTAACTACCCCTTGGAAGGACATCTACCTACTGGGAGAACAACAACCCCCAGGAGGACAACTACCCATGGAAAATCAACTACCCCTAGGAGGACAACTGCCTACTCGCGGGGCAACTACCGATTTACACTAATAAATACGATAGAATTAGATTCGCAACTAATTACATTAAAATCCAATATCAAGCATACCAGTATCAGGATATTTTTCAAACACTTAAAATAAAGTTTGTAAACCGTGAATTTTTTACGGGTCCAGCTAGTTAATTATGATCGCTCAATTCGTCGCTTTACATCGAGTTTCAGCCATTAATCCATCCTAAATACGCTCCGTTTGGATTGAGCTTCTGGCAGTCTGAAGCGTAATCGGTTCGCAATTTAACTCTTGAAACTCGATCAAAAGAGGCAGTTCAGTTGCTTATGTGCAAGGTCCAGTAAGATTTAAAATGAGCGGAATAGATTATCTTGATAAAGCAAGATGAATCAGATATAAATTTAAATTAAACGTCACCACATTTTATTTATTTTCATCAGGGAAAGGTGTAGTGTTGGGGTTAAAGATAAATTTCAGTTGCACGAAAGGATATATGCAAATGAAATTATTTCACTGAATTTATGAAAAATATATATAGATTATCAGCGGCTACATGACACTCGACCCGCAATGCTATTTTCACGGTAAAGGACGTGATGAAATTTTGCTCTGAAAAAATACTAGAGAATCTGTATTACTATTATTATTCAGTTAGTGGTTCCATCTGTCCATTTCACTTTGATATATATCTAGTTAGGGGAATGTAGAGTGTCCGGGATACGATATTAGTAGGGAAGAAGATGAGTCAGTTCTAAGCTGCAACTCAAATGCCGCTGATGTGTTGTTTGGTGTATGAAGGCATAAATGAAAAATGACACTTCACTGATGTGGAATTTTTGGGTTGTAGTTAATTAAATCGAGCTACTTTTGTACCAGGTACTTCTCACAACGGCGGGTACTCGGAAGGGGCGGTGGTGCACGCTCTGCAACAGTGCGGGTACCGGCATATCGACACAGCCAAACGGTACGGTGTGGAGGCCGCTATTGCTGCTGCTATTGAGGTGAGATTTTTAGATCTTGGTACATTTTTTGGTGGGGTGTGGGGGGGGAGGAAGGGGGTATTGCAACCCTGGCCTAGTCGTTTTCTTGCCTTCGAGTCCACCAGTCTTGAGGCCCTGGCTGGGCTGAAACAATTGCAGCCCTGTAGTAGTTTCTGCTGAAAAAAAATGCAATTGCTACAAACTGATGACTCGTTAGATCAGCCAGGGGATTCATCCAAGATATAATAGCATTATTTATAATCTGAAAATATGTTCTTTAAGTGACTGACTTGTAAGAAGTTAAGAAAAAATTTAACGCTGTTCCTGTGAAAACAGCAATAGTTATGTTTGCCGCAAAATTGGAAAGTGAAGGGACCTTAGAGTGGCAATGCAAGGTAATGCTACTGCTGTGGACTATATGACAAAAGTATAACTGTAGGTACGATAGACGTGGAGCGGGTGGTTGCTTCAAACTTTGCTTCGCGAGAGGTAGACATAATGCTTACCCATTCAAAACAGCAGACCCTGCCTCGGATAGAACTTCATCACCTCTTTGGACATAAGAGCAACCGGTAAAAATTAGCGGTTCTCGAGGCTATCCAGAGATCATTCACTGCCAGAATCTCAGGCAGGCAAAACTTAAACTAATATACAAGCGATTTGCCCACCTGCAAGAGTATACTCAATCCATCAGAGTTTCGAGCTCATCACTGAAAATTCTAGCAGCAACTACTATAAATATAAATAAGTGAATCGTTGCTATATCTTCGGAAGTGCTAGCTTCAGTTGCGCAAAGTTTGAGATTCGATCAGAAATGGCGGTGGCACTTTTTCCACATAACATTCTAATGGCTTCACCGCTCGCAGTGCTAGGTTTTTCAAGAAAATACTTTACCATATTTAAAAGTCCAGAAGCACTGGAGCTGAGGAGTACAATACTTACTTGAGTATAAATAACTTATATTGCCAAAGAACCCGTCGGTTACCTGTGGAAATAACTCATTGCTGGCTCTTGCGCTGGTCACGGAACGCAGCATCACTTCTGCATAAGGCAGGTGGCGTGGAAAGCGCCGGCTGGACCTCGTTCAGAGGGATTCAGTGGTATCAAAGGTAAGGGGATGTTCAGATATGTCATAATATGTGATTGAGCGTAGTAGCCCTCTGGGGCTCTTGATTTTTCACTGTCATGTAATTGTGTATGCGATATTACAGCTATCACAAGTACCCAGGGAAGAAATATTTTTGGCTACAAAATGTTGGCCTCGCGACTATGGCAGGGAGGCCACCAGGTCCGCCCTCAATGGCTCCTGCGAACGACTGCGTACCGAGTATATAGGTAAGTACTCCAGTTACATAGTCTACTTGGTCCCTTATATACTACTGATAACCACATCGTAGAGTGTGGTCGCGCTTTTATCGAGATCAGCTGAGTGCAAGTATATAGGCTACTTTTGACCTTGCCATATTGTGGCCGCTTTAGATTACAAGCAGTCGAGTCCAGTTGCTTTAAAAATCGATAGTTGTTTTTTTTTTTTCTGTCGGAAATGAAACAACTGGGTTAAACAATCACGCAAAGTAGCTTATCAGTTTATTATAATTAATTACTGTTCACTTAAGAACCGCCAAAGCCTAGCTTTGCCTTCTTTGTTCGTTAATATTTTCCTTTTGATTTCCTTCATTTTAACTTATTTTTGTTTGGGTTGCGTTAGGTCAGCCAGCTACAAGTATACCTAATATTCGCCCCTCCATGCGTCTAATAAGACTTTGAATGGTTTCTACTCATGTCTTCAAATTAGCTTCTGTTTCCGGTATTCTCCAGATCTGTACCTGCTGCACTGGCCCCTGGTGCCATCTACTCATACGGATAGAATCGCACTGCTCAGAGAAACATGGAGAACCTTGGAGGTACAGTCAACATAAAACGTGATGTCACTATACTATACTCTCCTCGGCTCACAATAGCTCCAAATGCTACAAAAAAATTTATTTTCAAAAGGGGTACTTGTTTTTTTTCTAATAACTCTGATAATATCGGCAGGCAAGTCTAAAGTTTCGTCAAGGCATTTTCGGCGTACTCTTACAAAAGCGTAAAGTTTTCGTGGCATCAAAGTAGAGTAGAGTTTACTATAAAGGTTGCATATGGAAATTATCTGATTGTTTCTAAGAATTAATTAAAGCACTCTACATCTACCTGGGTTGTAGCAGTTTTTATTCAAAAGTAAAGGTAATGACATTAAAATAAGTCGTTATCATCATATTTCCTTGTATTCCATTGTCTCGAAGGACATATTTCGATGTCAGCATAAACTTGATTTTACAATAATTTATTCTATTAGCGTGCACCATATATGGGGCACATCGCGTTTAAGTGTTAATTACCATCTGAAGGACAAAGACAACACGTGAGAATTGACCCACTTTACATCTATACCCCCAGTAGCTACTGCACGATGAAGAAAGAATTCGAGCCATAGGCGTCAGTAATTTCAACACAGAGGACCTGGCGATACTGCTGGAGGACCCCGAACTCAGCACTGTACCATACGTCGACCAGTGTGAATTCCACCCCTACCACAACCCGAAGAAAGTGCGACAGTTCTGCGATCAGCACAACATACAGTTCGAGGTGAGAAAAAGTAAACAGTTCAACACTGAGCATTCAGATGAACTCAGTAGTTCAGGTTACCGATCCCAGTGGAAGAGGGACTTTTTTACGTCTAGTTGGGAAAAGTAATGTTATTTCGTTTAATACGGATTTCTACTAGGTACAGTAGAGGTTACGTAGCAATTTCGTGTCACAGTAAAAAAAAAATAATAATAATAATAAAAAAGCTTTTGCTTTCAACTTTTTGTGAAGTACGGTGGCGAATTCTCAAAATGGATTTCATCACCGACTGCTTCCCCTGCTCATCACAATTCAAGAACTTCAAAATTTAAAAATAAAGGAAAAACGAAAGCCTCGTTAGGTGCATCCACTCTCTGTGAGATAATATTTGGTTAAAAACTAAATTCTCGCCAGTTTTAACTTTCCAAAATGTTACGAAGCCAGCAAGAATTTGGTCTCCAACCTAATAAATGGGCATGACTATTTTGAATTGCTACCCTTCAAACTGCTCTCAAATCCTAACCTTTTCAAATGTCAGCGAAATTTGGTGATATTGGAGATGTCTAATAAACGCGGGTATCATGCAGATCAAAATAATATGTAAACAAGCAAGCGATCAACTATGACGTCATGGTAGTCGCAAATTTTCTGCCGAAAATACTGAAGAAATACGGTACCCGTTTACGTTGATTTGGCTACGATATCTACCGTATTCGCTGCGAATACATATCCGCGCGCAGAGGGAGGCGCCAACCTTTTTTGGGGTTTCGAATCCAAACCCGAATCTTCGCCGGTTTTAGTTTCCGAACCTCCGAATAGCGAACCCGATTTTCTAAATTTCGGTGAGAACATTTATTCCCAACATCTGTCTGTGAATCTCGGAATATTTCAAAAAATAGCAAAGCGAACCTTAATTCCGATACCTTCCGAACCTAAATTTTACTCATTCACAATCTCCGGATCTGAATTTAAAGCTTTCCGATTAAAAAAGTTTTTTTGACATATTTAATTATTTATTAAACAAATTATTGCTAGAAAAACTAATTATTAATACAAGACAGTACCCACCGGTGCAAGCGGTGGCTGCGCGTCACTAACGAGCGTTCTGATTGGCTAGTAGCCAGCTGCAATCACAACACGAGTCTGTTTGGTGCAGATAAAGCTATGAGTTAAACACAACGAATATATTTCCAAGTTCAAAGAAGGGCAGTCCTGGCAGTACTACTAGTATTTGTTTCGTATTACTACACACAGTCACACAGGCTACCAAATCGAGCACATTTTGAGCAGTTGTCATATGAGACAGACACAACCTTACACGCCCGTACTGAAATAGAAGTAAAGAGAGGCGATAAAGTAAAACACAATGCTGATGGACAAAGGCGTCTCTAGTTGTTACAGAAACATAGGCGTCACCAGCCACATCTGTGTGCCGCCTAAAAGTTGAAAACCAATGTTGAGTCGTCTTCATTTTTTATTGAATTTTTCCCTGGATACGGAGGTTCGGATTCGAGAAAAATAGACGTTCCGAACCCGGAACGCCGATTTTTTTTTTTTTTTGACGGCGGTCTGAATCCGAACTTTCGAACCAAAATCTGGGATTAGGCCGGTCTAAACAAATCCGCGGATAAAGGTTCGTGAACAATTGTTCAGAACGCCCACCTCCTGTATATCCGCACCACACAGAGTAGTTTGAAAGCTTCATTCAAAACATTAATTGCAACTTTTTCCAACAGGGTTTCTGTCCGTTGGGCAAGGGACGATTTCTCGACGATCCAACTCTAAAAATCATCGCAGAAAAACACCGCAAGTCCACGGCTCAAGTCCTCCTCAGGTGGAATGTTCAGCAGCGCGTTATTTGCATACCCAAGTCCACGAAAGAAGAGCGCGTGCTACAGAACAGTCAAGTAAGTCTGCTTGTTATGATAGAAGTAGTAGTAGAAGAGTTGCAAGCACAACAGTACTAGTCGCATCGCGCTGGATTCTTGCTATGAGAAGCAAAGTCAAGTAATGTACGTCAGGAGTGGGGTTTAGGAGGTGACGTGGCTTCAGTATGACGTCGAGACTATAACCTCTGAAAAATGTGCTTTACTGACAATAACTGAGTTGGGAGTGATAGCCAGAATGCACAATAGAACGAGTAGTCTTGTTTTAGCTATGATTTGATACATAGAAACGTGTTGGCCGAACAAGCAACGCTTTATAAAATGCCAGCAGGAATTACTTGCCTTAACGTTCCTGTGCAGCAGGAAAACTGCAATTATCTTTCTGCGCAAGCCCGCTAAGGCAGGTATTTTCCGGCAGTGCACGGGACCGCGTGCAGGTTTTGAAACAACGATTTCTTTTTTCTATGTGAATCAGCAGAAAATGTAAATTAGCTATGTCTGTCAACCGTCCGACTGACCTTTGCATACTAAAAATGTGATGAGATTTGACTGTTTATTATCCGTCAATCTGCAGAGGATTTCTCCTCTAAAAAATAAACTTCAACTACAAAAGTCACGGTATTAGATATTATCGTCATTTTTGACGGTCAGTATATACTATTGCTACATAATATTCTTGTTTTGCAGGTGTTCGACTTCAAACTAAGCGAAGAAGACATGGCCGTCTTAGACAGCTTCCCTCAAACTCTCACAATATTAAACAGAGAAGACATTCAGCAACGTATTGATAGCAATCTACCAGACGGATACAGACTCAGCGCATCAGATATCGTTTTAGTCAATGGAATTCAACCATAAAGATCGGTCTTCAAATTCAGCGCAACTAGTTACCGAAGTTGAACCATAACCAGGAAGCAAAGAATGTTACGCTCTTTGCTTCCTGACCATAACTGTTGGACACAAATTCATAACTGTCACGGATCTGGTCGATTCATAATTGAACAGAGTGGTGGATGTGATTACCGCGGATTTCAACAATAATACTTCGATACAGATCCAACGCAGCGGCAGATTTGATCATAAGGAAACAATTGAATTGGAGCCCAGATTCAACAGAGCGGCGAACTTGGTCATTAGGGAATTCAACATAAAAGCTAGCACACAAATTCAACACAGCGAAGGAAGTGGTCACCCGAGAATAAAATTGGGACACTGATTAGAGCCAGCGGCGGCGGAACTCAAGTATAAACTTGGGATACACACACAGATTACACAGATCGCTGGGTTTGGTCACCAGGAAAATCAACGATAGGTTGGTACACCTGCTGATTCAACAGAGCGGGAAGATTTGCGCATCAGGGTATTCGCCCCTACAGGTCAGATGCAGATTACTGCGGGTGCATTTGATCAAGTGCCTAAATTAAGCTCTCAATGCTTATAGCTTGACCGAAAGTCTGGTCAGATGCTTTGGCTCCGCCCCTTTCAATGGCATTGCATGTGTTAGAACAACGCGATTATGTCCGTGTGAAATCTTCAGTTTACGAAACTAGATTGGGTTCTTAACAGTCTCAAAAGCATTCAATTTTAAGTCAACGCCTGAAGAATAAGTGGGTAGAAGCCATAGGTCATGTCTGAGGTTTAAGACACGCCAAGCCTCGAGAGCTTAACTCCACTGTCCAATCGGACGTGCCCTAACACATCCATAAAGAAAGAATATTCAAGTAAAGTTTGCCAGATATCAATATCGTCAGCATGGGAATTTTCCCTAGCGTAAACTCGAGATCAGTGCCCAAAAGAATTGAAGGGAAACCTTTTGTCTACATTTTGGCAAGAACGATGTCGATTGTCACACTTTGAAGGTTAAATATAAATCTCGATTTTGTAGGAGAGATATAAATGGAGCGTGTCTCTCTTTACGAACAAACGTCAGTAATGTGAAACGTGCCTTGCTTGAGTAACAATTTTAAATATCGTTTGACTAATCACGGAGCGAACGGAAATCAGTAAAATGAAAATACAGTACCTCAAAATTTTATAGATATTTTTCGATACATGCACATGTATCTTGCAGCAGTTACCTTGACTATCCTGGTGTTATATTGAGATATGAGTCGAAATAATTTCTAATTCATAATTCAATTGGGTTAATGCAGGGCATCTTTGTTTTCGAATCGGATATTTTAGTCACAGAGTGCACGACTCTCTCTGATACACCTACTCGAAGCGAGGTTGTACTGAAGGAGGCTAGGGAAGTTAAATAACGGTTAGTTGTGAAATTTTAACAATAGGCGAAGCGAGAATGATCCAAAGTGGAGGAAATATTCAATAAAGTTTTTCTGGACTGGATATAGTTTTATTCCTTATCTCATACAGTCAGCATCTACCGTCCGTCTACCTCAGTGATCCATAACCTGCTTCACGCATGGCGCCTTTTTCAAACTTATATTACGTTCACTCACTCTTTAAATAATAATAGCTCAGATGACGATCAACGATGTGAAATTACACGAAGAATTTAAGTTCATTTTTGAATGACAGGGATATAAGCCAAGATTTCGCACTCTCTAAATCTAAAAACAAGATTTCGTGCTCCCTAAATGGTTATCTCTCACCCACTGTTTTGGGAACCCTCGATCTCCACTGAGAAAAGGAATGCGGCCTGGATTTTTGGACAACATTTTTCTCGGCGTTAAAATGACGCCCTGTAACCATGATGAGATAAAGGCCGCTTCACACGATAGTCTTTTCAACGTGTTTTCTCAGTTAATTGCCCGACCATTTTATTGCGTTCCTGTACACACATTTTTTTTTATTACAAATGGTTGCTAAAATATTTAAATATTTGAAGAACCGTTAAGTCATTTGACTACAGCAAGTGTTACTAGTAATGTATCGGTGATCTCCTCATATTTTCCGTAGGTAAATTTAAACTCAGAAAGCTACGTACTTTTTCGAAGACACAACAACGCACATGAATCAGTAGCTGAAAGCATACGTCAAAAAGACAATATGAACGTGCGAACCGACCTAAACGCGCAGTCGGGAACATATCTAAATTACCAATGAAGTTTCAGTTTAATGTTTAATTTTCCTACCTACTCATTTAAAAATTACAATTAACTGGCAATGAGTACCTTAAAACTTAGATTTTCCTTTTCATGCAATTGGAAATCACGCTGAAGCTAGGCAATTCATTGGGGATCTCCACTGGATGAAGGTGGTCAGTTCTCAACATCACTACACAGTTACAGTCCATTTAATAAACCAGCGCCCCACCGGACCATACTTAACACAAGGCTTGTGACGTAGAGCACACATGGACGTACTGTGTGACAGCACGAATGGGAATCTAATCATAAGCTTTACGAGTCGTACTCGATTAACCAGCGAAATTAAGAGTCTGAAGTTTGACTTGTCAAGAACTTAAGATAGGAGAGTTGGTTTTATAATTTTGAATCGTCTAGCAGGTGCTAGCCCGATGACTTTGAG
>LQNS02000227.1:106586-117488 GCA_001587735.2 Parhyale hawaiensis
TTAAAACGCGCCCTAGTTGGCGCACGAGCCTGTGGTTAAACACAGGAATAGTTCGGCGCGATATAGGCAGTGTGCCACTGAAGCGCTAGTAAAACTTCTACTACTACTACTAGAATGGGATGAGAGTGTAGTGTAAGGAAAATACACCTATATCATATATTTAGCTACTAAAGATCCCTAATTTACCATTTGAGTGTCACTACAAATAGTTGCGTAATGGATACAAAGTTATTTTGGTGCAAAAAATCACTGGAATGTCGAGAGGAGACTCTGAAAAGAGCTACCTACATACCGTAAAATGGGGTGACTTCAGACAAAAACAGGTGAATGGAATTTACTGCAGTGACGGGAAAAGTATCAAAAGTTGAAAGGAAACTTCTACAGTGTAATAAAGGTTGGTATCTCTGTAGTATATCACTAGGCCCACACACAAACTTGACTAGCATAAACACAGAAAAGAATATGTTTTGTAAACAAAGCAAATAAAATATCCCAACAAACAAAACTTATTTGTATCTGTGTTTATGCTAGTCGAGTTTGAGTGTGGGCCTAGTGATATACCTACTACAGAGATACTAACCTTTATTACACTGTAGAAGTTTTATTCTAACTTATGATACTTTTTCTGTCATTGCAGTAAGTTCCTTTAATCTATTTTTGTCCGAAGTCACCTCCGGCGTCTGAAGTCACCCCATTTTACAGTATCAAGTGGTTGAATCTGAGTGTCACAAAATGTACATAGGTAGCCTAGGCCTATATAACTACCGTGAAACTTTATTTCTTGACTATAATTTGTTCTGGAGTTCTTGTAAGTTCCGATGTCTGATTGTGAATCAATTAATATTTCACCACATTAGCACCCATTTTTATCATTAAAGTGCTCAGAACATCATCCCTTCCCTACTCATATGATTGAGTTGTGAAAATTTGATTGAGTTCGGAGACAATTTTACTAAGAAATATTTTGCTGAATTCTAAAATATTTCTAAATTGAGTATGAAGGCACTTGAGACTGAGGTTTCACTGTACATAGTTATTTTTTACATCTCTTACCCTGTCCATGGGGAGTCATATGTGTTAGGCCTTTTGATGCACTTGGTCTTCTGACGCAAGCAGCCTAGACCTACTGATGCAATCAAAGCTATATTCATAGGTAGTTGATTTAATGATTCAGCGAATGTGTTAAGAGTACAGTATGGTACATTTTACTTGAAGTACAGTCCCTATAACCATTAATTGATGTTTCAGGCACAGAAGAGCAGCTAGTGCTGCGAGATGCAGACTGTATTAGGCTCTGGTCGTCCAGCACGCCGCTGTGGCCGACCCAAGCGCTTCGATGATTCAGATTCTGATGAATCAACACCACGAACAGGTAGGTGCTAGTTCTGCTCAGATTATCAAATAGTACCTAATTTACTGTGATATTCTTAAACACCTGACATTAATTAATGCAGGTTATAGTGTGGATTATCTTGAAGTCTTCATATAATTTCTTGGTAATTTCATGAAGTGATTAACTGATGAGAGATAGGTATGTAAATAACTAGCGAGAGGGATATTTCTTTAGCTTACCCAGTGTAACAGAAGTATTATGGTATGATAGTTTCATTGCATAATTTGCAGCATTGAATGATATTTTGACCTTCTGTGTCATCACCAATCATTTAACACATGATATGGCTCAACACTTGATGTTACGATAGAGTGAACAATACATGTGTGCAATTAATGTCTAAACTGGATCCATAGTGACAAACTCAATAGGCACTCTAAGTGAAGTCCCAAACGTCCAGTTTAATGGTTTAGAATTTATTAGATTATTTTAATCACTACGGGGAAAATGAGGGCTTTTCTATATCTTTTGAGGTTGACGTTTTCAACTTATTTTTAAACGAAAATACCACATGTTTCAGTGGTACGCAAATCCGTCTCTGGGTCTGCCAAGAGAAAAGTGAATTATGGAGACTTTGATGCAACCAGCGCTCCGTTTGCCAAGAAGCAGAAAACCCAACAAACTAGAGTCCTCAGCTTCAAAGCTAGTTTCCAGCCTACTGGCAGAGACGATGATGATGATGATATCGACGATGATGATGTCCCTTGGAATCCACCGAAACAGAAGCCTGTCCCCAAATCAGTTGCTGAGAAGTGGCGCCAAAAAAATGGTGAGTTGAAATATTTAATGATCTCCAGTAGCCTATAGACCGCATCTGGAGCAAGACAAAAAACAACCGTAAAGTTTTCTTTTCTTATCTCTGAGAGCATTTTTTACTGCGCAGAAAGTGATGACACTTGCTACTTCTAGTATGTAAAGTAGCAGTTTTGTACCTAGCTATGTTGTTTGAAGCTTTCTGATTACGAGTGATTAACATCTGTGTGGTTGTTTATCTAAATGGCGAGCATATTACATTAGCTAGGCTGGTGATAATTGATCTAGTGGTTTTTTATAATTTTCAAAAAGACAGCAATTCGCCCAGCACGGGGGAAGGGGGTGACGGATTAGCGGGGATTTTGGATTACCGTAGTACATACTTACAAATCCAAAAAAACCTCTGTATTCTGCACTACCTAATACGGATTGTAGAGAGATTGTTCGTACCTCCTGCGCAAATTTTTTGCTCATCACCCCCTTAATCCGAAAAATGAGAAACGCCTTGTACAGATTACAGAGGCATTAGTACGAACTCCCGTACTTTACCTTATTAATCCAAAAAATGCTTGTTTGTTTGGATTGCACTTCAAACTATAATCAGATGTTCAGATTAGGGAGGGGTTCAGATTACTGAGGTGCGGATTAGAGGGGTTTTTACTGTACCAACATTTTTTTAGGAGTTGCATGTCCAAAAGCTATTTACAGTCAGAATAGTATACACAACTAGAGCACTCTGAGAGTGCATACCTCCACCAAGCAAGGCCATGGTAACAAAAAATTCAAATTGGTTCTGAAACCATGAGTTTCTTTGTATCAACACCAAAATCTAATCATTTGTGCCTCTTAACAGTATGTATTAACAATTTCAGTAAGTTTCTTGAAGGTTTGTTCATAATTTTTAGAGTTGAGCTGCTAACAAATATTCTGACGAACATTAGTCAAACACATCAACCGATCATAACCAAAATTTATTCATTTATATCTTTTAACTTTGCCAACAATTCCTGTAAATTTCATAAAGATCCGTTTAAAGATCCATAAGGATCCACTTTTTGAGTTATTGTGCTAACGAGCATAAAATTATCAACAGTGCAAACTAACAGACAGATCATCACAAAAGTTTGGTCATTCACTCTTTAGTTATAATATATCTAATAGCCTAACTCCATCCATAACTTTTTGAGTTATGGCATTAGCAAGAATGAGGCAAACGAAAAAAAAACTGATGAACGAATTTTCACCAGAAGTTAATCGTCTGTTTCTCGGAACTTTCTCTTTCTCCTAACATACTTAACAACCCCTGTAAATTTCATCAAAATCCGTTCATAACTTTTTGAATTATCTTAGCGACAGACAAACCCAACGAAAACATAGCCTCCTTGGCTGAGGTAAATATTCGATAGTACATTACTGGAAATTAATTCTGGTGTGTATGTATCTATTTGTTTGTTTCATAGTGATAGTGACATCATTGTGGTGAATAATGTTCATTGTCGCTAAGAACTCTTCCTCGTGTTCTCTGCTAAAACATCCTTTGTAGTCATTTTTGCTGGTAGAACATTGCTGTTTTTGTCTGATAGTTTTATTTTTGATGACTGGACGTTCACTGCACTGGGATATATAGCCTATTTTCCTTTGACTTTTGAGCCGGTGCGGTATCGGCCTGTCCACTGAATCACTCTTAGTCAAGGTGCTATGACTTCAACTTGATTTGATTCTTGCCATTCCTGTATGCAGTGCAAATTGTGAGAAGACCATGAAATTATTTTCAGCAATGGCGGCCAAAGCTGCAGCCCGCAAAGCAGCAGTGATCAGAGCCACAACTGACGAGGAGGAGGAACAGCTGGAGGAAGAGGAAGAAGAAGAAGAAGCAGCCCTAGAAGAAGGAGAACAGGAAGATGAAGATCAAAAGGAAAAATCTGCTGAAGAAGAACTAGAACAAATGCTGTCAGAGTACAGACAAATGTTCGGTAAAGCTGTCGTTGATATGTCAAAAGAAAATGTTATGACAAATGGATCTCTCAATACTAGTAAAGAAGATGTAGAAGATCAGAAGCCAGATACCGGACCATGTAAGAATTGCCTCGTGCAGAAAAATGAAATGGAGCATCTTGAAGAGATGATCCAATTGAAAGATTGCGAGTTACAGCAAATCATGCACAGTGTTAGCAGTTCAAGAGGTGGAGGACAGAAGCTTGCTAACAGCCTCACGGAAAATATAGAGAAGAGAGTCACCTATCATAAACTGTATTTGGAATCTGAAAAGAAACTTCGAAATACAGTGGCTACCAAAGACAAATGGGAAACATTATACAATGCAGAAACTCAAAAAACAAAGGACTTGAGCTTGCGGTGTGAAGCTTTGGAGCTGAAGCTTAAAATGGAACAGAAAAAGCAGTCTGCCAAAGCTGCTGGATTCGTTGAAGTACCTGCTACGAAAATGAAGGAGTTGATAGAAATTAAAAACGTCCATAGTAAGATTTGCAAGAAGATGCACGATCAATTGGAGTATTTAAGCAAGGAGAACAGCCAGACAATGAAAGCATTTCAAAAGAGCGAACAGGAATTCAAGAACAAGTTTTTGCGAATGAAAAAGCATTACCATATGCTGTTGGAATATTATATACAGAAAGATGCTCGTATATCGAAGCGGAGAGATTTTCTCGACAAAAAAATGGCGGTTTATAAGGACGTGGGAAGCAGACACCAAATTCTACGAGATGCAGCAAAGTATCTCAACGAGAATCAGTTGGTTTTTCTGTCAGGCCAGTTATCAACAGAGAAAAATCTAAGCGCTAAAAGTAACGGCATGCCTCCTAAGTACAAAGAAATGCTTCTTTCTATTTATCAGAAAAGCACCATTGCTTATAAAATTCTCAAGATGTATGGTTTCAATCTGCCACCATTATTGTCCATACAACAGTTGGCTCAGTCGGAAGTTGTTCGTCCTAATGAAAACTCGTACTCTGTGCTTGCCATGAAGAGTCACGCCATCCCTGCTCACAAGCGCACCCTACGGGCGCTGTGCTCTGACGAAGAGGATGAGGAAATTGCCGATCTTCTGGATGCATCGACTGCCCAGCACGAACAGAATGTGGTGACTGACGAAGAAGCTGAAGATGGCGTGGATGGAGATTTCGGTGATGTCCAACCAGAGGATATCAACGAGGAAGAGGAAGAAGAAGGTGGTGCTGATTACCTCTCTGATGATGAACCGAAATTTCCTCATAAGTTGAAGGACATGGACCCGACCAGTCAGAGCACGGGAGTAGAGGTGCACCAAGAATATCAAACTGAGCTGCAAGAACAGTTGGACAATCAGTTATCTAGCCAGTTGACAGCTGAACCTCAGTTTGAGACGATAGAAGATGAGGATGTTATGGCTGAGCACACACTAGCCGAACAGGTGGACGCCATGGAGCAAGTGGTGAGAGAAGTTACGCACGTTGAACAACTGGAATCTATGGATCCCATGCAAAATGATGAAATTCAAGAACAGATAGAAATAAGTGAGAACGCAGTTGATATTGTCGCTGGTGATGCAACAGTTGCTGCTGGTGTACCTGACTCCATCGTGGCCGAGTCGGTCGCTGTAATGGAAATTGCAAACGAAGCATCGGCCGTGGTAGCGGAGCCTGCTGCACCTGTGGAGGTGATGGCAATGGATACAGAGGATATGATGCTACCAGATAACATAGTTACTGATGACGAGGCACCAGACACCAGCAGTGTTTCGGAAGAGAATGTCGCTGTAACTACGGCAGTGGCTGCCAACACTGTCACTGCAACGCTATCCACAGAAGTTGCAACGGGAAATTCCGTGGAGGTTACTGCAGAAACTGAAGTTGCTGAGAGAGGGGCCGATATGCCAATGTTATAAGTACGTTTTAGCTATATTTTTGTAGGCTATGGATTTGGAACTTTGTTCAGATCTTTGAAGTTCAGCCATAGAAATTCTTGGGGCCTTTAGGATTTTTATTATAAGACTTCCTGCATGTCGCACATGCATGCGAAGTCTTAATTTATACTTGCCAGCCCGCTGCTTTATTTTGAGGGGGTTACTGTGTTTGGGAGGTGCGCAAGTTGTGATACTTCGACGAAAATTTACTGTTTAATGCAGCCCTGTTAAAAAGCGGTTACCATTAGGTACATAACAGGACTAGGTCTGTCACCGAGAGTTTATGGTAACATCTGGGATGTTCTTGTTGACCGCGGAGTCAGTGTTGTGTTTCTTAAGGAATTCCTTACTGGATTACATCATTGCTAGCTTTTGATTGGATCCTTGCGAGCTGTTACATCTCTTAACATATGACAAACAGCTTAGTTGCGCTATCCCGTCATTGTTTATTTTCGTTCCGGACGAAGTTCATGCTTTTGCATTGTTGGTATTGTTTTCTTCTCTTCAGGACATAACTCCTGCGTGTATAACTCAACAATGCCACCAGAGATTTAAAAATGGATTTGTTTGGCAGTGAATAAATCCTCTTGCAGTTGGCAGTACGTATTCTAGCAGCTGCTCCTCACTGTTGATATCTGTGTCTAGATAAGTTTACGTTTTGCAAGCAAAGCAACGTTTTCGGGTCTGGAACGCGATCGTATTAGTGTACTTCTTCCGTGGAGAAGTTATGTTTTGGCAATATACATGTTAAGGTTCTGGAGCTGTTGTAACCGTGTCATGCTCTTGTACAGGAAATATTACGTCGCCCTAACTTTGGCACTATGTATAGTCTGCTACTTGCTTATTTGTAACTTTATATTCAGAGGCAAAGATTTGCTTTTATTATCCTGAAAAGTTTGAGCCTCTCGTCTCCACAACAAAGGTGATCGAACAGAGGAAACAAAGGACTCTGTATGTCGACAGAAACGTGGATCTCATACACGAAGGTATTTCTATACATGATCACGGTACATGCGGACAGCACGTCGGGAAAGAAGACACAGTGATGAGTAGGAACAGGAAAATCAAGGGCCAAAAAGTGGGCACAAAGGAACAATGTTCCGAAAGCCTAGCTAATGCTAAGGTATATAGCCTGCAGAATCCCTCTAGGGACGCTGCTCTCCATAGTAAAAGATGGGCGTTTCTAACACAATGGCCTATCCTTTGCCCCCGAGGGGGAACGGTTTTATTATTAGCTTAGGCTCGATCTGTGCACTTATTTACAATTGTGGTCTTTTGGCGTTATCAGCGGTACTTGAACCCATCAGGTATACCGTTGCGTTATTTTCACGTAAGCTGCATCTTAAGAATTTGGATTTGTACACCTATTGATCTGACTTTTCTTGACTGTTGTTCCTTTTCTTTTCCAGTTTGTTGTTCTAAGGCGTAGGTTCCTTATTTCACTTGCCATGCCCCACGTTTCTTCTCTTTTCCTCTTTTTATATCACAGCAAACGGTTAGACTTGAGCGAGGAAAATCAAAATGATAGAGCGGAGATGTTCAGAATTTAATTTTTTATTATACAAAGTTAAAAATTTCGCTCTTACCTGGGTATTTTTCTGTTGCAAACACTGCCCTCTGGACATTTCATATTGACTGGCAACTGGAACTGACTATTAAAATGACTATTGAAGTTCTGTACAAGAACGTTTTTCATTTAGCTTTTTCGAACACTGATGATGATGCAGTTAAATTCTTACGCGCCCATGCTAGATCCAGAGTCTCTATGGTTGCATTTCTATTTGACATTATGCAGTTGTCACCCCCTCTATAGCTTCATTATTTTACTGGCCACACTTCTCTCTTGCTTTTTTTTGGGTAACCACTATCGTGGCTAAGTAGACATACACTTGGAATAGAACTACCTAACCATTTCATGCACGTTTGCTACAGTTGTAGTTTCTCACCCACTCGTGTGTTCATAAAGGTATTGTAGAATTTTATTAATGGTATGGGCAGGTGTTGACTCGTGTGAGATAATTACTTTCATATTTACTTGTGACAGCTGTTGTTGCCGATTGTTACTATGGTATGGATTTACGTGTGTATTGAAGAGTTCTGAGGCATTTTATGTTATTCGTAGCTCATGTTTTAGTAAGACATACAGTGCGGCGTCTTTTTTTATGTCTAAGTGGTATATATATTTGACACCTTTCCTGTTACTTTTCATCTCGGCATACCACCAGGTCTTGGACGGTACAAGAAGAAGTCGCATTCTGGGAGTTAGTTGGCCAGCGGAAAGCAAATTCACAGAAATGTCTGACTGTTCTTATGTTGCTGTTTGAGCTGTTAAATGACTTGTTGACTCCTCCGTTGGCCAGAATATCGCGAGATACAGCCTAGTGTTGAGCAATTTGAAACTTTACCAGATGGCCAGGAGTTCGTTTCTCCAAGGTGAACGCAAGGTGTGAAGCGCCAGTTATATAGGGTAATAGTACTAGTTCAGCTGTTGCAGAGTGAAGGCTTGTGTCTAAATATCGAGGGCACTTGGAGCTGAAGTGCCGTGTTGGTGCGGTGATAAAACTTGGAATATAATTAAATCTTTGAGCTGAAGAGCCTAGGGCTTCGCTTTGCAAAATCCAACTCCGAGTACTACTATTCCCAATTGAACCTTGGAATTAGAATATTATTTAGCCAATATATTCAGTTTGTGCTGCGTGAAAGATTCTTTACTACGGTATATTGAAAAGTTCAATAGCTGACAATACAAATTACCCGAACTGATAATAAATTGCAGTGCGCGCCACGTCCTTCTGTATTTATGAAATTCGAAACATTGAGTCGATGTACTTTCGCATTAGACTAAACTTGACTTAGATTTGAAATGAGGGACTTCAAATTAAAGCAGCTTGCTGCCAAGAGGTTCAGAATATAGAAGCGCTTAAGGCCCCGTTCGCACATGTACCACAACACGCTAGTTCTTTCTCCTTAAATCCAGCTTTATATCTGTATTTTTTTTTTGTTCAACGCTCACACAAGAATCCAAGGTCATTGGAATAAACTTAGGTTTGTCATATTACTTACAAACAACACTGCGAATTACGTACACGGTACAATTGAATAAAAAATTAGTCCTGCACATCTTTATTTCGAAATAAATCCATTTAAGTTCAGTCAGGAGTTGTCAAATGCCTCCATTTAGCACTCAAAATAAGTTATTAATATCATATATTCAATAGCAACAATATAAATTACTAATAGGTTTAATAAATGCAAAGACTATACAACACAGAGCCAGCAGATCTCTCTCTTGTTGCACCGTGTTGAGCCTTGTTGCAGCGTGTCGTGTCTTGTCTACCAGCAAACGTGTTGAGCGGTGTTGCATCGTGTGGTGTGGGACACGTGCGAACGGCTGCCGTCGCACGCGGTAGGAATAGCACAGCGCGAGGCACGAATACAAACGCTCGTGTTGCGTTGTGTGGTACATGTGCGAACGGGGCCTAAGTGGTATGATGTTAATGGGACGTTTGTTACTCGCCGTCATTGTGGCGATGAAACGACAAGTACGGTATATCCTTTACACTGAAGAAATATTGCTTTTGAATAAAATATGGAAAGTGTTCGTTAAAGTTACAAAATTCTACTAGAAATGAAAATATCGATTTTGATAAAATATGTTGAGCAATCTACCTATGAGTAAAGTGTTCGTTTAAATTGCAAAATTGCTCTAAGAAATGTCGCTCGAGTTAGAACCTGGTACTGTAGCACGAGTAACCGTGGCACCGATTTAGGAGCATACGCATTTGTTTCTTTGAGATACTGTGTACTTTTTTTCTCGGCGCGAGGCGGGCGTGATGCCTGCGGCGCTAGTAACACAACCCACTATAATAATAATAATAATAATAATAATAATGTGTACCATTTTGGCGATGAATATTGGTTCAAGCCTAGTATAATATCGAAAATGGGAGAGAATAGGTTTGAGAAGCTACTAAGCTAACCTAGTGGTATTTGTCGTGAAGGATTCGGAAACTTAAACTTTTACCATTTAAAGTACCAAGTTTCTCACAGTTAGCCTACTTTTGACTTGTGCTGCATTAGTTTTTTTTTTACTGGAACTGAAGCTCTTGAGTGAAGAGTGAAACATTAAAGTTGTTAGATTCGTGACTTTGTTTTGTGGCCGTGATTGTGGCCTCTCACCTTAGGTACAAAATAATATTGATAAAACATTGGTAACAATTCTGTAAATATATTCGTACGGTAAAACTAGTTTGATTTGCATCCTAAAGTACCACCAGTAGTCCAAGCAGTTATATATAATATGCATCCAGCTGTGGAACCCAAAATAGAAAAGAAATCGATTAAGTATATAACTAGTAAAAATTCAAGGTTAGCTACAGTCGAACTTCTCAAACAGTCACCGTGTGATTGTTATCGGATGCAACCAACAAACTATGTTTGGGCATCACGCACACAAGGGTCCCGAGTGCCTTTTTCGCAGGGGATGTTGCAACTTGCCGCAGTTCCTGCTGACGAGGTTACTTTAGTAAAGTTAGGTAGGCTCTCAATACTTCCCCTTCTGTTTCAGGAGGTCTGGCTGCTGATCGAGGTGGCTGACCTATTCCCGCTAATCTCCTACCTTCTTTTATTTCGTTTCCTTCCCCTGTGCGGCGTAGCCGAGCGAAAGCGTTCAGCCGTGCCCGGGGGTTGGTGATGCTTAACTTGCGCCTTTTTCCTGTCAGTAGCGCACTGACCACTCTGAGACCTATTATTATTATTAAAACTTCACGCCTGAGCTCCCACGGACAGGTAATACAACCCAAATGAAGCATCTTGCAACACCGGGAAGCCCAAAACGCTGCTAAAGGAAATCCAG
>LQNS02000227.1:118912-131386 GCA_001587735.2 Parhyale hawaiensis
GGTACCTGGACTGGCTAGAGATGGATGGCGAGTGCTTGTGGAAGTAGGGGAAGGTCTGGATTGGAATGTGCTGCAGTGGAGAAAAGAAATTGATAGGCGAGTGCAGACATACGGACTTGATAAGCGGAGAGGAGGTATGGCAGAAAAGTCAACTCTAGTATGGTATAGAAATAAAGAATGTCATAAGTATGAATGTTGGTATTGGTATGATGGAAGTAGAGGAGGTGACCTGCTGTTTCAAGCACGGTCTCAGGCTCTCAGTGTGAATGCTCGCACCTATCGGTGGAATGAAACGGGAGGTCGTGTGCGCCAAATGGGCGACTTGGGTGAGGATGAAAGTGTAGAACACTTAATCTTGGAGTGTGTGGCATACTCACAGGAACGAGGGGTAATGATGCAAGTAGTCTTGGAAGAGTGGGGTGCTCAAGAAGGTGTGGTGTACGAAAGAACGGGCCAGGAAGGTTGACTCGCACGTTTGGGTGTGATGGAAGGGCAAGTGTGAGGATGATTGAGTGTGTCAAGGAGTACCTGGCAAGAGTGTGGGGTAAGCGAGAGGTGGCTATTAAGGATAGATGAGTTTAACACTGCTTAAGGAGTTCCTGACTTACCATTTTTCTGCAGTGTAGGACTTTCCTAACTTATCAGGGCTCCACAGTGTGGCACTGTTTGAAAAGTTCTTTTGCTCTCGTGTGTTTGCTGTGACCGGCTACCATATGGTGGCAAAACATGTATTATTTAGAGCTACGCAGGTATTGTATATCGATCCAAAGATATGATGTTGCAGGTCTACCCATGGCCTGATGCACATCACCCTGCTAATGGAATTGTATTTGAAAGAATAGTAGTGCCCTTTTTATTCAAAATAAACGTTTGTGCTCGGTGACCAGCATCCCGTAACCTGTGTCGCAGTCGTTTGAGCTATGATTGCGACACGAGTTGCGACTGGCTGGCTTACCTGTATAGCACCCGTAACCCAGAGATGCTGATTGCGACACACCCGTGATTGTAACACGCATCTTGTGACAGAAAAGTGATTGCAATACACCTCACGAGGGTCAGTTTACTTTGATTGTGATGCGGCACATAACGAAAGCCGATTGAGACAGCAAAGAATTTCACTGAAACTCAGACCATACACTCAAAGAGTTGCGTTGCCCTGTATTTACCACGAGCCTTGGACAAGGTACGTAATTGCTTGGAACTTTTTTATTTTTGCAATGAATAGCTTTATTTTCTGTACATGTGTAGGCTATCAGTGGCAGTAAATTAGCGTTGGTGCCTGGGCCCTAGAGGGTACGAGCTGCTGTAAAATATGGAGGGGCTTTGCAGAATAATCATAGGCTACAGTGAATTTTTCTGAAATTACAATATGGCGTACTGCTGTTTGACTACTAGAAATTAAATGTATTGTAACTGTATCTACACTATTATTTCTCTAATAGGCTAGTTAACCATCCAGACTGCAGAGTGTGTCAAATGCATCACCAAGATCGTGACTTTTCCATATTTCCACCAATGCGTTGCTAGGTAGGATTAGTGCCAAAAATAGCCCAAACTTAGGCAAACAGTCACCAGAAATGTTGGGAAGACATAGAGAAAAATGCAAATCCATCACCAAGATCGTCAGGTCACAGAAATGGTAAAAATCCATCATGGAAGATCTTGAAATCTATGCCCTACTCTGCAGTTGGCTACCCATTGGTAGGAATTAGTCAGAAATGTATACAAAATTTTTTATATTGAATATTTTATATTCACATAAAGTAATGTAGCTACCTATCTAGTAGTAGGGTAATATATCTAGTACCCATCCACCATGCTAGTCACCTTCCACTTGACACTAAAAATTTCTTATGTGAAAATTGAAAAGTGAAAACTAACAGTGCTAGAAAGCTGTACATAGGCTTAAAGCTGTAAACTGTAGGTTACCATAGGTATGATGGGTAACTCTGGACAATATTTTAAACTTTTTTGTTAATAAAAATTCTAGCTTTTACCCATAGCTGGCCATGAACGAAAAACGAGCGTCCCAAATGAGGTACCCCTCCATCTGGGACTATTCGGAACACCTGTAAAGATATGTTAGTAACATGCTTTAAGACTATTTTTAGAAGCTCAAATGTCTTTAATGATGATTAGAGGTGTTCATCCTGTATTATTTGACCATGGTAATTTGTTCAACAAAATTTTTGAAGTCATATACACCTGTGGAGTAAGATTGAATTATATTTCTACTATTGTATTTTATCACTAATTTCTAAATTTTTTTCAACTCTATTCTACATTAGTACATGCCTCAATTACAGGCAGATGTCATTGACAGGTAGCTACTCTATGGTGAAAAACTGCTCAAAAACTTTGTCATTGATGAAGTAGCTAAATGCTTTGCTGATGAATCCTCTGGATGAAGTTCTGATAAACATTTCAATACAAAGCATTCCTTGCGATGATATGAGTCCAGCTAATGTCCTAAAGTATATGTTCTCTACAATTCTCAGTGCTTGTTACATGTTCTTGCTGACATAATTCCTCCATAAAACATAACTAAGTACTAGTTCGTAATGCCACACCGTAGTAATTACTGCAAAGTAATATCCAGTGCCAGGATCCAGTGTTGCATTAGTACGGTTTTTCATGTAAACGCCCACTAATACTTATAGCTAACCAGGAACAACAATACATGTTTTTGTTCTTTTAAAGTTGAATCAGACCCTCTTTGAAAAAAATTATTGATAAAACACATTTTACTGGGTGTCCCAACTTACCCCAGCAAGGTGTCCCGGATTACCCCGGGTTGCAGAAATGACCGCCAGTTTGTTTTGAGAAGAGTTAGATAAATTCTGATTGTGAGATTCTATAGGTAGCCAACACCCTAGGCTACATAGGTACCATCTAAGCAATTTTTTGTTTTCTGGCTTAGCAGGGGGACTTTGGAAAAAAAGGAAAAATAGTTTTTTTTCTAGTATTTGCATGAGCTGAATTTAATACTTTCTATGCTGAACCAATAGCAAAAATGTCTAAGTTTATTGCCTATTTTTAGATTGGCAAAACTCTACATAGTTTGGTGAAGTGGGACAGCTTTTCTGACTTACCCTGGCATACAGTACTGTATAGCTTCCTACCTGCAGCTGAAAGCCAGCTTCCATAATTAGGAAAGTGAATTAAAATATGACTGTCCATGTATAGGAAGCATGGTAGTTGTTTGCATGCCGGTGGTAGAGTGTTGCTAACTGCTAATCAAAATCTGGACCAGTGGAGCCACTCTTTCTCAGATTGCCACAATATGTTTTTGCACCTGTGTAAGAAAACCGCTCTCAAGAGTGTGAAACATATAGTGCCATGAATTTACCATACTGTAACTGTTTAAGCTTCACAAAGTTGTTAGCTTGGCTGAGTTGAATCTTGCTTTTGCTTAATTGTATCAAATAATCAGATTTTGCAGTTGGAATCTTTGAAATACCACTAGTCAAAGCAAAAAGTTTAGACTACAAAGTAGGCCTATATTCCAAGCTATTTCATCACAGTTGACTACATATAAATGTACAGTAGTTGGCAGTTGGACCCTAGCTTTGAATGCTATGACCCTGGTTTCAGTTACAAACCAGCATCTGTAGGATGTATGTTTATTATTTGCTTTTTTTTTTTTGTTACATTCATGTAACATAACTTGAGGCTCATACTAATACAATAGCTGTCAATACTTAATAGTTGTGCTCTATAAAAAAATGAAACTGAGACAGCTAGAAAAGCCACGTCTTTGACGTCACTCCCAGGACATATTGGCAATTTGAATTTAAATGACAGCTCAATTCTGAATAAATTTCTAGAGTTAAAAAAGATGTGGTCCAACTTTTCATCAATATATAAATATTCTTTTGAGAAATACAGTATTTTAGGTGACTGACGTATGACATTGCATAGAAGAAAATAATTTCAATGTCATTTTCCCACAGATGCCTCGACGTTGCTGTGTTCCTGGCTGCAAGTCGAACTACTCAACGTCCACCATCAATGAAGGTTATATAAGTACTTTCTGTTTCCCTAAAGATACAGCACTGAGAAATGAATGGATTCAAGCAATAAGACGGAAAAATTTCACCCCAAGTAATTCTGCAGTTGTTTGCATCAAGCACTTCCATGAACAAGAAGTCTGCCATAAAGATTTTTTGATTAGACCTGATGGGACAACCTTGGTAAATCTACGAGCTATACCCAAGCTCAGTCCCAATGCTGTTCCTTCAATTTTCCCTAGTCAATCTAGCTGCAGGACAACTTTCTCTGCACCAAACAGTAAAACATCTGAAGAACACTCAGCAGACATCTCACAAAGGGATGAAGAAAACTCTCGGCAATGGGATTCTTCTGATAGTATATCAACTTTCTCAGAGTTTTCTAATAACTTTAGGAATAAAGTTGATTGTGATTTTTGGACTATCATTGAAAAATGCGATGCAATAATCTTACTAAAATTAAGTGATGAGTGTTGTGGAAAATTAGTAATTTCTCTGAAAATAATGCAAGATTTAACTGTTAAAATTTGGCTTGATGGTGTTGAGGTAAAACCTAGAAAGCTGAAGTGGCAACTTGGCAAGAGTTCGGTGTGTAATAGGTGGTCAAAATTTGAAAAATTATTAGGTTCTTTAAAAAATTTGGAAAATACAGAACCAAGTCTCAATGATAAACTAAGTTACCATGTGAATAATTTAGAACAAATAATAGAAAGTAAAACTGGCGTGAACAAAGAAATTTTGAATCTACAACATTCAAAATTTGCACTGCAGCAGCTAAAATTAGCATTAAATATTTAAAAGATCTTACTCCTGTAGTTTGCTGCTTGGGACCAGAACCGTTTTTCATAATATCCCTTGACGCTAACGATTTTTGAAATAAATATCCTCAAGTTTTGTCATTGCCGCATCCCGATTATTTGAGGAAAATATCTCTGGGATGCCAGGCTATGGAGCCAAGTTTAACTGATTTTGATTACCACGTTGCCTGCCAGATATTGCCGAGTCTGTCAGAATAAGATGACCAATTCAAACTGAATCTAATGAAAATATTTCATGTTTTGGGATTTATTCGAAATTTCAGGTTCCATATGATACAAATAACGCAAGATGTCAATACATAAATAAAAAATAATGTAAACACTTTTAGCAATGAGTCATTGAAACTCCATCTATGTACAGGACTTACTAAATGGTAGTTATGTTGAAGAGTTGGAGTTAGTCTAGAGACTTAAACTGGATTGAAAAGTAGGACAAACAGAAGACCTGGAGTCTACCTTCATTCCACCCAACTCCCTTCCTGCTATTGGATTCAGAACTTCGAGCACTTCAGTGAGTCAGAAAAACTGGTGAATGTTCGTCTAAATGAAATTCATGTGAAGAATGAATTTCTAATAAAAAAGCAGAGCTCAGCAGTCAATGCCTACAGCAGTCAATCTATAGCCTACGAGCATATTCACTGTTAGCCTTCATTCTGAATTCAATTCACTGTACTCTGTAACGATGTCAAATCTCATATATTAGCCTACTCGTTTATTCGGGTGTTCCCCAAGGAAGCATTTTAGGCCCGTTATTATTTAATGTTTGTATTAATGATAGTACTACCCTCGGTATGAATTGTGTACTGTATGCGTATGACACAGTTTTCTACACCAAGAGTAGGTAGTAGGCCTAATTTCCAAGCTGCTTTAACTGATATGCAAACTTTTTTAAATGTGTTGTCTGAATGGCTAACTCAAAATATATTAACTGCATATAAGAATAAAACCAAATTAATACTTTTCTCCCCCTGGACTCACCAACAGTTGCCACCTATTTTCTTTTAGCAATAATCTATTAGAGTGGGTGACACAAATGAGATATCTTCGACTGATCCTGGATGAAGGGCTAAGTTTTAAATCCCATATTGAAGAAAAGGGGCGCAAGCTTAGCTTAGCAGGGTTCTTGGCATAATCTATGCAATATCCAATTATGTTGATCGTGAATCATTAAAAATAGTTTACTACTCATTGGCTCATTCAGTGCTAGCCCAAAATATCATCGTTTGGGGCGGAGCCCCACGTTGTCACATGCACAAACTTTAAGTAATATTGAATAATATACTTAGGCGAATACTACGTTTCAGATGTAACGAAAACAATGTGCCTGTATTGAGTTGCAGTGAAACGTACTCGTCTTTACAAAAGTTGCAATTTCAGGATGTTTACAACTATTCCATACTTAAATTTTATAGATTTGTGTATTATAATTATCCTGAGGTATTCCTAAGTACTTCAGCCCTCTTATTCCCCCAAAAAATTACGAAATGAGACGTTTTATTCTCAATCTCCCAACTGTGCGTGTTGACGTTGAGAAACGCGCTACAGCATTTCAAATTGCAACGCTTCTCAGTAAACTTCCTGAGTAGGCTAGGCTATTTATTTGATCCCATTTCTGATAATGTCTTAAAAAACGTTTTACAGAATACGCCATGCAATTGTATTAGCTTTTGCTCAGAGTTGCCCAAAAAGTTTGTTCAACTTTCAGTGGCTACGCAGATGCATTATTATACAGTGTACAGTATTTCTTTGCCAAATAGCTTACTTGTAATGCATCAAATGTATCTGTGTGTAATAAACCTATTAAGCCTATCATAACCCAGTAACCTAGAGTGGGCCTGCTCCCGTTTTTAATATGATGGCCGATACCTACGCAACTCATTCATCAGGTCTATGCTTCAGTGAAATTGAATATAAATTTGTTTATTTTATAATACAGTAGCTATTTGATTGCTACAATGAGTTTCGATTTTCTCTGATCGGATAATAAACAAGACAACAGTTACATTTTTGAAATGTTCTTGGTTTCCATAATAACTGATACCTACTGATTACCAAAATGTTTTGCATTTTCTTTGATAATAAACAAGGTAAACGTATGTTTGCGAACTTCTTGTTGGCTTCCTGAATGAATGATATTGGTTACAATATCTCTATTTTTTTTAAATAACAATCAAGGTAACCGTTGCAGGTTTATCAAGTTTTTATTGGGATCCACAATGATATTGGTTAGTCTCAAGGTGTAGCCTATCTACTTTTTTATTAATTCCAGTTGACCGTTGCATATATGAGAAGTTCTTGTTGGTTAGCTGAAGCCCTTGATTTTTAATACATGCGAATAGAAATACTGTAGCTACCTATATTTAAAATTATTTTCCCTCTTCGACCCAATTCAATTACTCAGCACTTTGAATGTATTCACAGTAACTGGCTCGATAATAAAAATCTTGTCTAAAATTCATCTATTCCTTCACCCCATGACATTGAGAATATTAGTGGGACTGTACGCCCCCCAAAAAAGTTCTTCATTACTGGACCGATTTGGATGAAACTATGAACACATATGTAAAATAAAAAAGAATATCTTTTGACTCTTGTACTTTTTCTCATTTTCGCCATGGAAAAAGAGTTATTGAAAGAAAACCGTAAAAAAGGATGATGGGGGGAAAACCCTACTAGTCTACAGTCTTTGAGCTACAGAGATGATTTAGGCATCAAATGAGGCGGAATTTGATTCTCTACAATTTCTCACTTGGGTTTTTTGAATTTCAAATTGTTTCTGAGAAAATAGAAGAAAAAAAAAACAAAGAAAAAAATTTTTTCGGAAAATGTTAGCAGACACTAGTCTCCTAAATCGAAATTCAGAAAACCCAAGCGAGAAGTTTTAGAGAATCAAATTCTGCTTTGTTTGAGACCAAAATCATCTCTATAGCTCAAAAATTATAATAGGGCCTACTAGTAGGATTTACAAGCCGGAAAATAAATTTTTCAGGAGAGTTTGTGTTTCAGTTTCCTTTGAATAACTCGTTTTATATGCCGAAAATGGGAAAAAGTGCAGGAGTCAAAAACTATTTTTTCCGAGTTTGCATATCTGTGCCAAGTTTCATTCAAATCGGAACAAAAATGAAAAACCAAATTTGAACCATCTGGTGAAAAATTTTTATATGAAATTCGAAATTATGACAGAAAATTTTCATATACATATGTACGGATTTGAATGAAACTTGGTACAGACATGGAAAATCTGAAAATAATATGAGTTAGACTCGTGTAATTTTTCCCATTTTTGCCATAGAAAACGAGTTTTTCAAAGAAAACGGTTTTTCCATTTTCTTTGTGTAACTCGTTTTCTATGGCGAAAATTGAGAGAAGTACAGGAGTTAAACCCCCAATTTTTTCAAATTTTACATATTTTTGCCTAGTTTCATAAAAATCAGGCAATGAATAAGAAAGTTTTTGAAGTAAAAAAATGAAGCGTTACAAAACGTCACTCCCCAGCCCCCTATTCTACCCACTTAGGATTACACTGTCTAAAAATTTTGCTTGCGATTCCGTCTGAAGTATAGTTAATGTTTAGTGGTAAAAAAACAACAAATTTCGCTAATTGGAAGGTTTTATGGGCATGCGGTCCCTTTTAAGAATTTTTTTTTGCACCCGCTTGAACAAACGTTCAGAAGTTAGCTCCCTCACTGTAAATAAAACGGATATTTCCTCAAGAGTGCAAGTATTACGTTATCTCCCTCACTGTAAATAGAACGGATATTTCCTATCTTGATAAAATGCTCAGTACACGGTTGAAACACCTGAGGAATACCATTGGTGTGGTTCAGTTTATGTATCAATGCCCATATATACAACCGTTACATGTTACGACTTACTATCTTCTAAGATAAATTACACTGGTCAACAAGTAATTTGCTACTGGAGTTCTTTCAACTGTATTTTAATCAGTTCCACACCTCCACTTTGTATTCCTCATCTGAAGACCGCCTTTGTCCATCGCATCCCATCTTCCAGTAATGCTACGCTGTTGCTGTACTTCATCAGGGCTATTCCTACAGAACGCCCTCTGGCAACATTTTCAGACGTAGCTATCGTATAATGCTTTTCCTACGGGAGGGTTAAGTGCGAATATCTGAAGAACCTAAAGTGCTAGGATAAATCTAAGCACACATATGGGTTCAGCGTACCTATATTAATGAGATACACCAACATTTACTGAAGTAGCAGAGCAGGTAAAATTTGTTGGCTAGTGCTATTTCTAGATCCCAAGAGAAAAAAGGATCTATGAATCCCACGCTTGTAAATGTAACTGCAATACCTAGTTACGTACAATCTCCGTGCGTCTGGCCCTGAGAGGAAGCTCACTGCACGCCGCTTGGGCGCTATCACACCAAGAGGTGCTTGAGATTTGTAAATGAACTAGCAAGTGGTAGCAACGACATACTGTACAACACTGGCCAGGCTTTATAAGCTTATATCTACCTTACTAACTCAGAGACTAGGTTACATAATTTAGAATTGTCTACGTTAAATCGTTAGGCCGAGGGAAAGCAAAACTTTGTGATGATGAAACTGTCACTAGCGGGGATCATTATTTCTTTAAGGAGGCAACTGCTAGGAAATGGGCCAAACTTTCGCTCCTATCTAATATTTATTGCAAATTAGGATCACATTAGAAAGTCAAATTCAGCAACTAAACTGTTGTTTCGATAATAGAAGGAACAGAACAAAGCAGCCTATCTACTCTACATACATTTACAAGCGTAGTGCACAATACTTGGGCACATACGGTACCTCTGTGGTTGTTGCAATGCCTTAAGGCAATCTTACTCGTAATATTATATTTCTTTTAAAATATTTTCATCTCACATTAGTGCAAATATGGCAATAGGCCTACAATAGGTAGTACTACTGTATAAATATCAGTATTGTAAGAAAATATTTGCGTATTGTTCGTGCGTTCATTCAGTCAATTGTCCACAACTCTTGGAATGCCTATCAGCTATGAAGAGGTCAGGAACTTTGCCGATGACACTTTCCTAGATTTTATGGGGCATAAGATGGGCACTAGGCCATAGGGTCAAGTTAATTAGGTTTGCCTATCTTACGTTATGGAGAGCAACGGCAGCCTAGAGGGATTTTATAGGTTACCTTGGCAATTAACTAGGTCTTAGGCATGTTTGTCTTTCGCGCTCACTTCGTTTCCTTCCGTCTTCCTACTTATACCCATGATGCTCTGATGTGTTCTTCCTTCCTGATGTGCTGTTCCCATGCGCGTTGATCCACCTGCGCGCACGGGCTCCTCGTTTCTATTGACATACTGTATGCCCCTTTCTTTTCCTCTCTTGAATCACCGTAGTTGTGTCTCGAGAGACTTTAACAACTACCGAAATATAATTATACAGTATTGACTTTTCTTAAGCCAATTGAGTTGACGGTGAACAGTTTAGAACAACTAGTAGCTAGTGGACCTACTCTTGCGTTAATCAGGGCACAATAGAGCATCGGGACAATTAGTTGAGCACACACGTTCAAGAGACTGACGTGTGCACCGGGCTTTAGGGGCTCTGACACTGGTGAGGAGGATCACACGTGCTCGCAAAGAACTTACCTTAGCAAGCTCAGAGAGCAGCTGTCGCCACACCTCCATCACGTTAGTGGCGTTAATCCAATTGTGATTGATGGAGAGTGTATCTTGCTGCCCAGAGGAAAATATCAGAAAAATAAAACAATTTTACTAGATTCTGAAAGCAGACTCGTTAAAAAAAGTATTGGTTGCACAACAAGTCTTTACATATATAGATCCCATTAATTAATGACCAACAGCACATTAACTTTGAGGAAACAAGCATGTGTTACAATAACAAATTTTGTTAAATTCTTGAGGTACACTCGGTTGAAGAATGGAAAGGTTATTAATGACAAAGAGTGTATGATCGCAATAATTTCTGTCCAACTAGCAGATCACCATGCAAGAAGGAAACGAGCACATTACACATTTCAAACGACAAAATGATGGACACTCGGTGGTCCCATACTGAAGAGTATTTGTAATTTCAGACTTCTAAAAAAGGGCAAGAAGTAACGTAGTACGAGATACCAGTGGCCACCAAAATGTAAACAAAACGACAATAGTCAGCTCGCAGACAGAGATCGCTAAGAGGGAAGCTCGGGGCAATATCAGCTTGGAGGTAGTTACCTAGTACAGATTTTGTGCATTGCTTTGGACGCCAATGAGCCGAGGCATGAGTGGAACAGTTCACAAAACGTCCAGATGTTTTCTTCACTTCATGTGGATACAAGGACGGAGCTTTGCGTATAGTTGAAAAGTGCAAACCTAATGGAACACTGTACATAGCTACTTGACTTTTTGATACTCAGCAACTTGCTTTTCGTAAGAATGTCGTAGCATATCAATAAGGAGTGAAAATACGTATTTTTGGCACATCATTTCTTTACTGAAACGTCAAAAGATAAAATGAAAATGGCCATAACTTTTGGACTGGAAAATTAACAATGGTGCCTGGAATCACTTACAACTTTCAAAAGGATTAATTAACAAAAGTATTAAAAAATCAGCAGTAACAGTACATTTGAAGCCAGTAGACTTACCAAGTTCCAGACCTGGTGGTGCCAGCCCGAGGGAACAAACACAGTTTCCCCAGCTTCTTGTATTACTGTCAAGGCGCCGTAGTCTTGCAAGCTGCGGTGTTGAGCATTACAATATGAAACACAAAAATGAAGTCATGCAGTTCATGTTCCTCTACACAGAAATTGATCATAATTTGAGAGAAAAGCTGAACTAAATTTAGCAAAACAATACAGCGTACAAATAAAATTGAAAATTTAAATTTACTGATGTTGATACGCTGTTCTTTGGCTATGAGCGAAGGTAATCCATTTATATGTCTCCACTCAGACAGGCGATAGATAAACAAAACTCCAATTTGTTCTGTAGAAAAAATTTTAAAGCCACTGATATTCTGACAAAGCGGCAGTGACTAATGTAGACTGACTACAAAGCTCAACAAATACCCCATATTTCAGCTAAAATTATAAAAAGTAAAAAAAAAGAATTACTGCAACAGGAAGAGTGTACCTGAATTGTATAATCTTCTTTTAAAAGTTAGCTATAGGGATTTAAAATTAAAGAAGTGCAATTTACTGCACTGGCAGACTATTAGATTTTCCAGCCAAGAGAAAGTTGCACTTCGGGCGCTTGTTTGCACGCTGCAGCATATCTCCATAGAGACAACAATGGACGAACTATCGAATAGTGAACCCACAGATGTGCACATAATTTAAGTAAGGCGAACTGTAATACTAGGCGAGCAACCAGAATGTGCAGAGAATGATATCCTAATAGACATGGGCCAGCATATCAAACATTCGCAACCGTGTGTACAAATTCTTTTCTAATTTCTCAACAACTCTAAAATTCTTTATTTCAAGGCGTGATAAAGTCAATAAAAAGTCATTTACCTCCATGAATTAAAATGCTTAGTGATTCTAGTGATTAGAACTTAGATGGTAACATGAGCAATTAGTATGACATTACAGCATTATCTAGTCTGATAAAAGTACAAAAACCTTTAGATCCAGATTATAAATATTAAGCTTTGGTAGTCTTAAGTGTATTGACCATT
>LQNS02000227.1:131408-152897 GCA_001587735.2 Parhyale hawaiensis
GACCATTTTCTTTGTTTGTTTCAGCCTGATGATGACGCTTGTGCGTTGAAACGTAGCATATAAATTTTAATTCATGGAGGTAAATGACTTTTTATTGACTTTATCACGCCTTGAAATAAAGAACCGTGTGTACAAAGGAGACTGCATGAAACCGGTACTTTCCGTGTTGCAAGACCTGACACGTGTCACCCTCGAATAGTATGAGACGGACAGATGGAGGATGTTATTCTGCAACAGTTTCATAATGTTCCATGGATAAGCGCACGTGCTGCATTCAAATGTTCTTTATGCAAGTCCCCATGACGATGTGGCGCGTGCTGCACGACAATCTTCAACATTCATTTCACATTCAGCGGGTACAGGGCTTAAACGTTGAAGATTATACACGGCGGGTTCAATTTGCCAGATGGTTTTTTGCAAAAAGATGAATCCGATATTAAGATCTACGTCATTAGCTGCTCTCTCGTTCAGGATCGACTTGAAAATCTGATCTAGAACTGTGCAGAACCTTTACTCAGCCTCAGCTGTTTCTGTACTTAAGAGGTTTTGGTTCCTGTCATATTAGGTATAGTGCGGGCACTTACTTCTCATTTGTTTTGGTGACATCATAGGGCAGACAGCCAGCTTTGTCCCTGAGCTTCTCCTCTGCACCAGGCGAGAAAAAAATCCACTTTTTGCGGCCACAAATGTTGGCAGACCAGCTGTACGACCTGAACACGTCGCTGTGGAAAGGGGTCCTGGAAATAACAATGCTTTCACAAACTCACAATTACGTACCGTACCTACTCTTACCATGAAATTAATTATAGGTACACTTTAGACACAACCACTGCATACACAATAATATTTGATAGATACAAGCCATGCTTCTTAGTGAGGTCAATGCTTGTAAGTATGAATAGGTAGCTACCTACCAACTTCGTAAAACTTGAAAACACGCACACAGTACTGCAACAGAATTACTACCACTGCAGGCTACTTTTAGGAAATCAGAAATCACATTCAATTGTTGGAATGACACAAGTATTATTTATCTGTCTACATCAGTATAGATTTATGTATCAGTTATTCATGCAACAGAAGGGGAAGAATGTGATATTTAATCCAGGCACAAAAAAGTAAAATTCCACTCTGCTTTCAAAGCTCTGCAGCCAAACCTCACCAGCTGCCTTCTGGACCCAGGTATACAAAACGGTAGTCATCCCTGTTGTCTTCTCGCTTCTCCCAGAACTCNCGCGCACAAAAGATAGGTACATTTATTTGACATTTTTTGATGAGGTATTCCCCGAATTACTACGCCCTTGGTGAATCTTAGAGGAATGTGGTTACAACAAGACTGTCTTCCGCTACATTTCAGGATTGAAGTTAAGCAGTTACTGGAAGAGCGATTTCTGAGCTGTTGAATTATTGGATAGGTCGTGGCGGACCAAACTTCTTGCCACCACAGTCTCCTGACATGGCACCTCTTGATTTCTACCCTTGGGGACACCTAAAGAGTTTTCTAGAAAACTGCAGTTCTGCCTGAAGAAGGGCTTATCGGTAAAATTATTGAAGGGCATGAAGGCTATGTGAGGATAAGTGAATCGCCTGTAATCTTTGCATGGATATGGCAATCACTCCGCCAGCGGGGCCTCTACACAGTGCATCGAAGCCAATGGCGTCATTTTGATCACCTGCTGAAACTTATAATCTAATTTAACCCCGGTATTCTATTCACGAACATTTTACGAGTTTGAATTTTACTTATACGCCACTGTAGTAGTAAGTCACACTTATTAAGTTTTAACTCGTAACTTTTAACCTGTAAACGGTTATTGCCACGTGAGAATTGCTAGTGACTTCATCTTCATATGATGGCAGGTTAAAAGTAGCTTTCAGCCATGCCTCTATAAGATGACATATGCTTATTTCGTTGTAACGAACCGTGGGTTAAAAATTTGTAGGAAGAATTCTGGGACTCTCAGTAAAATTTGTAAGATTTACGTCATTAGCTGCTCTCTCGTTCAGGATAGACTTGAAAATCTGATCTGAACTGTGCAGAACCTTTACTCAGCCTCAGCTGTTTCTGTATTTGAGGTTTTGGTTCCTGTCATATTAGGTATAGTGCGGGCACTTACTTCTCATTTGTTTTGGTGACATCATACGGCAGACAGCCAGCTTTGTCCCTGAGCTTCTCCTCTGCACCAGGCGGGAAAAAAATCCACTTTTTGCGGCCACAAATGTTAGCAGACCAGCTGTACGACCTGAACACGTCGCTGTGGAAAGGGGTCCTGGAAATAACAATGCTTTCAGAAACTCACAATTACGTACCGTACCTACTCTTACCATGAAATTAATTATAGGTACACTTTAAACACAACCACTGCATACACAATAATATTTGATAGATACAAACCATGCTGCTTAGTGAGGTCACTTCTTGTAAGTATGAATAGGTACCTACCAACTTTGTAAAAACTTGAAAACACGCACACAGTACTTCAACAGAATTACTACCACTGCAGGCTACTTTTAGAAAATCAGAAATCACATTCAATTGTTGGATTGACACAAGTATTATCTATCTGTATACATCAGTATAGATTTATGTATCAGTTATTCATGCAACAGAAGGGGCAGAATGGGATATTTAATCCAGGCACAAAAAAGTAAAATTCCACTCTGCTTTCAAAGCTCTGCAGCCAAACCTCACCAGCTGCCTTCTGGACCCAGGTATACAAAACGGTAGTCATCCCTGTTGTCTTCTCGCTTCTCCCAGAACTCGTTTAGCCAGTCTGAGCAGAAATACAGGGGAGTTGTGTAGACCTTTTCAGTGGGATACGCTTTCACAAAGTGCCAATCCTGAAAGAACAAACATAATTATAATAATCACTAATATTTGATGTTATTAAGCATACAGTGTATCTACTATTTGGTACAATCTTTCTTCTGCATGTGCTGTAATTTTCTATTGCTAAGCTACCTATATTTTATATCAAGTAGGTAGGCCTACCTACTCTTTTTCATTGGTGGCTAGCTACTTAATAAAGCATCATCATTCATTGTGCATAAAAAAGTTCAAAAGTTGAATTTTCTAAAATCTAAACACATTAATAGCCTATTTAGGTAGTAATTTCCCTTGATTCTTGTCATCAGTATGCAGGCTTGTCACAGTGTCTAACCAAGAGTGAGAACACATTCTACAGGCATTATTACATACATTAAGATTTTTCATAAACTACCAACTGCACCACTCTAACTATTATAGCAGATAACAATCACCTTTAGATAGAGGCACTTGCTCCTGCAGCAGGCAGTTGCTGCATTTCTTTTCCTCCAGTAACTATCAATATAGTCACTTAGTACGTAGGTTTCTTTCCGCTGAGAATCATAATGCTTTTCTTCACAGTCTGCAACAGGAACCTCTGAAGACCCTGAAAGTTAAATACCGGTATGACAAGCTCAACTNTTGCTGTATTTCTTTTCCTCCAGTAACTATCAATATAGTCACTTAGTACGTAGGTTTCTTTCCGCTGAGAATCATAATGCTTTTCTTCACAGTCTGCAACAGGAACCTCTGAAGACCCTGAAAGTTAAATATCGGTATGACAAGCTCAACTTGAGGTATTTTTATTCCTTTGCTTAAACCACATAAAAAAATCAGTTGTGTACATACAGCTATTGTTTTGCAATAAAACCTTGTTGGCTATCTTCTATAGTCTAACTACTTAAAACACCCATTTACAACAACTGGAAAAAACTTGTTACACATACTGGTACAGAGTCTCTCTTAGTAGTAAGGTACTATATAGTGATCAAAAGAAATGATCAAAATATATAGGTAGGTCATGACAACTTAACTGTCAAGTTTTTATTTATTTCTAAGGGGGCCCAAAATTACAACATTACCTATCTTCAATTCAAAATATCTGGTATATATAAGTAGCTACTACTAACCAAACTGACTCAATTTGAGCAAAAAAAAGGCCCTGGAAGTGATGACAAATAGTCTACGTGAAAAATACAAATGCATTGGTAATTCCTTGAAGAGGTTATAGTAAAGCAGTGAAGGTATTGCCAATGATAGGTAAGCCTACGTCAATCCCCCCAATTATCTAAAGCTCAAGTACAAATCCATATTGCAGAGTGTGAAGATATAAAAATAAGGGAATTACCCAATTGCTGAACTAACTCATTTCCAAACAAAGAGCTATTATTTCATTAGTTTGTGCAATAAACCTCTAAAATATTGCTCAATAATGAATGTTTGTTCGGAAATAGAGTTAAGTCAGCAATTGGGTAATTATCCTATTTGACAATGCATATGCAATGTTTTTGAGACCTGTAGGAGATTTTGACAATGCACTTCTATATTCTTCTGTAGTTTGCTAAAATTTGCTCACAATTGTGCCAACTTTTTAATTAAAAAAGTGTTTCATCTGACTGTTAGGCCTATTTCTGGCAATGCATTGAACATCTTGATGACAGAGTTAGCATGCTCATCAGTTCCACTACACAGCAGAAAGAGCTCGAGTCACAGTGAGACTGTCAGGACCGTCAGCATAGCCAATGTAGGGTAAGTGAAGCAATGGTTGGCCGTGATGCAATTATCCACACCCCTTCACAACTTAGATTGTTTATAATTGCAATCTGAAGGTAGGGAAATTACCCAATTTCCAAACTAACTCTATTTCCAAACAAAAACTTATTATTTGATAGGAGTAAATAATAACCCCATCAAATAATAGCGGTTTGTTTGGAAATAGAATAAGTTCGGCAATTGGGTAATTCCCCTAGGGTAACATGTCTAGTACCCGTCCACCATGCCAGTAGCTGTCCATTTGGCGCTAAAAAACTTCCCGTGTGAAAACTAGTAGTGCTATAAAGCCATACATAGGCTTAAACTGTAAGCTAAGTAGTGCCGCACCATCCCCAAAAATGGTGGGCAAAAAAATAAAACATTAAAAAATGGTGCTGGTTTTCACATTTTTTCACTAAAAACATAAAAAAATCTGAAAACTACCACAATTTTTTATTATTTATTACGCCCGCCATTTTCAGGAATGGTGCGGCACTACTTAGCCTACATTTTAAGCCTAGTATGTATGGCTTTCTAGCACTGCTAGTTTTCACACAGGAAGTTTTTTAGTGCCAAGTGGATGGCTACTAGCATGGTGGATGGGTACTAGACATGTTACCCTATGTGTTATTTTATTCGCATCTTCTGGGGAGGAGATGGCAAAAAATCTTGCATTCATCAAAGCATAAATACTTATGGTACAACTTGGCTACAACATCACATGAACACATCACTAATGTGCACCTAACTGCCCTATAAAAATGAATATTATACCTTGTATAGTTTAGTACTCACATGCAAAAAACAAAGATTTTGGATCCCCGCGAATCAGGGCAAAGATGGTGAACAGCAGGGGCGAAAATGGCGAACTGCCAAAATCAGAAAATAAGGCATGGACAAAGCTGAGCTATAGACTATACCATATGGAAGCCAATAATGTACAGTAGTCTAATAACCAAGTAAGTTTCAAAACTGTAGCAGGTTTCTAAGTATTTAAAAAAAAATTTGATTGTGACCCTATAATACAATTATACAAAACACCCTATGAAAATTCCTTTTCCTTAAAACCTGTTTACAATTTGTGATTTCTTGGATTCTGATGATGCTAGAATAGCAAAAGTTGGAGAGTTGGTAGCTGGTAAATGCATGTTTATTTCATGTGTATCTTGACTCTTTACCCCAATTCATGTACAAACAGTAGCACAAAAATTGTTTTATATTTTAGCCCCTGGTTGTGATCGTAACACAGGGGTGAAATGATGAACGTAATGGCTCTATATTTATGCTTATTGCATTGGCAGAACACCACATTTTATGTACATAACATTGTTTGTTACACATAACCCTATCAGATGCAGGTTATTAATGTTTCACATCTATTTTAGAGAGATTTCTGAATAAGAGTCGTAGCTAACTAGCCATAATGGTGCGCTCTCATAAAAGAAAAGTAGATCGTCTTTCAGATGATAAGAAATAGATGAAACATTAATAACATGCATCTATACAGGGTTATTTGTAATAAAAAACGTTATATACATAAAAATATTATGTTCTGCCAGGGCAATAAGCTAAAGTACAGAGCCTTTACCTACACCATTTCCACCCCGTGATACGATCACATCCTGGAGCGGAGATGGCTAACGATGTTTGTGCTCCCGTACGTACATGAAGTGGGGTAAAGAAACGAGATACACAGGAAATAAACACACATATATTAGCTACTAACACCATAAGTTTTGCTATTCCAGCATCATTAGAATTTGAGTAATCACAAATTGAAAAAAATTGGAGGTCAGGAAAATGAATTTTTGTCAGGTGTTTTTTCATAGGGTGACTGATTAGGGTCTCAATAATTTTTTAAAATACTTAGAAACATGCTAGAGTTTTGATACTTAGGAGGTTATTAGACAGCATTAGGTATAGGCTTTTCCATATGGTAGGCCTATATAGCTCAGCTTTGTCCATACCTTTTTCCTCTACTTTTTAGCGGTTCGCCATTTCCGCTCTGGCATGTCACTCGCAATCTCTGTCCCGGAAGACGCTACCTTGATATAATGAAGGGGTGCTTATTATTACATCATTGCAGATCATAGCTTACCTTATCCTGGATTATCCAAAAACAACAATAAATTTGTCTAGTCCTCACTTCCAATAGCCCAAGCAAAAGGTAAGGTAGAGGCATTAGTCTCCAATCAATTTTTACAAGAAAAAAATTTCTGCGCCTTATAGTTCCCATAAAAATGACTAGGGTAATGTCTCAATTACCGAATGCCTCTCTATTACCAAATGCAATAAGATTCCTACCTATATTCGGTGATGGTTGGGCATTCGGTAATTGAGACATTACCCTAGCCTATAACTCAGCATTGTTATATATCAAGAGAAAGAGCATGAGTTGAATTTTCTGTTTACTGTGTGTAAAACCACATTTCTTTGCAATGTATGGCAATTGCCCAATGGGCGAACTACCTAGCCTAGCTATTTCTGAATAAAGTTATGTATGATAGGTGACAATAATAATACCATCAAATAAAACAGTTTGTTCGGAAATAGAGTTAGTTCGGCAATCCTATATAATATTATGTGGGCCTAAGTGTAGCACTGTGTAGGTACTCACCAAATTTTGAGGATAAATGATTGATATCAATCGAGAGCTCCGCTGTAACCCACTGCTTGGTAGCTGGCCAGTCACACGTGAGTGCCGTTGGAAGTATGCAGGGTTTGTTGAGTTCCATATATTGTCGGAAGAAGTCATTATATGTTAATTCAGCTGATGCTGAAGGGAAAATTGATACTCGTGAAGGATCATTAGCACTAGATACTAGGCTTTTCTGGTCTGAATCTAACTCAATCATGGTGTCACTCTAGCAAATATGTTTAGGCTATAAAACGTTTCTTGTGGCCCTCATGAAGCTACAGCGGACTTTTAAATCAAAACAGTGCCACACAACACATGTTCTGGAATGACTGCATTGTTTATAAAGCTAAGCTCCCAAAATGTCTGTTCTGTAAGAAGCGCTCTCTTCTGACTACAAGTTGTACTAGCTTCAGCCATTGACCAATGCTACCCTGCTTAATAACTTTAAATCAAGTTACGTAACCGACAGTAATAATTATATATTTTAATTACAATAGTCTATTTAATCTTAACAATATGCTCAAAATTGCAAAATTTATATTTTGTCGTAACGCTATTTCTACGCTATGAGGCTAGATGGCTGCACAGTTGCAGTACATATCTCACGTAGCGTTGTGCTTACATTCAGCTCCGGCACTATATATAGCTCTTCTAAGATCGTCTGCACGTCAGTCAGCTGAGAGCATGTTAGTCGTGTGGGTGCACTGCACGAAAGAAAGATTTTGATGTTCAGAACTCTCTGCCAACTTTTTATTTGCTTCTGTGCTGTAGTGAGGGGAACACGTATTACATGGCTCTCATATGATACAGATAGGTTTTATTGACATTGGCAAACAGTTCATGCTTAGACAGTAACTCTTTATAAAGGTTACGTGGCCCATCGGTGAATGTCCACACAACTGTGCTTCCATTGTTTTGTTTTTGCCTTAATTCTTGTTGCCTGAGTGAAACTTGTGTTGTATTAAATATCTATCTCTCTGTCGACATTTTTTGTGCACTTGCATAGAATTATTACTGTCGCATTTTCCAGAACTTACTTTCTAATGCTGTTTCAGTTTTGTATATATTACCGTTTATAATGTCTGTTAGCCTACAATGCGTGCTGCAAGGATAAAAAAAAAATGTATAATTTTCTGATGGAAACTAATAACCGGGCAGTTTTAAGCAATGAATATTCCCTTGACTTAATGAGGATCGCGAAGTAAGTTCCAACAATACTGAAGTATCTATCGCAAACTTATCTTCCTACCAAAATGAAAACCGAAAGTGCTAGCGGCGAAAGCAATCCCGTTGTTAACGGACGGGCAGACGAAGCTGTTGCTCGCGATAATAATTCGAAAAACGAATGCGCCGAATCGGACAAACCCGCAGCAAATGTGGGTCAAAGTTCGGAGCTAATGCTAGGTTTGCTCGACGAGTTCACTAAAATTTACAAGGATAAACTGGAGCGGCTGGAGAATTCGTCACTGAAGATGGAAGAACAAAGCTACTTGCAGGTGAGTGTTCGAGTTGAGTTAGTAGATCTTTTACCTCCAGTGGCCCTATGGCTAAATAGGATACGTTGCTTTGCTCGCTGTTACGAAGTCGGGCGTTCTATTCTAAGGCTCGGCAATGCAGCGTAAGCAATTCTGTCACTCATAGTCTACGAAGGCAAATTGGAGTTGACTGACTTAACGGCTGGGAGCACAATGGTCATATGAGCCTTCCGGCAGTGACGCCGTAGCTCAGACAATCTGTGGTTGATTACAATCGTACGTTTCTCTTGATCCAGTTGGACATTTATCTGTTGCACGAACCAGAGCATGTGAGTTTCCTAGTTGCTACGAGTTCTAGTTACCAGGACTTCTGTTGAGCGATAGATGTTGCGCCTCTTGAGCGCGGCGTGCTGCTCTCAGTGGTGAAGTGACAACGGCTAGGCATCGCACCAGGGAAGGCCCGGGTTCGGTTCCCTGACGGTACGCTATGAATGTACACTGCGTGGAGCACTCCAGCACCGACGGGTGAGGTGAAGTACTGTGTGGGATCCCAAATTGACTCCTCTATGACTGCTTCTACTGCTCTTCACACTAGCAGACCTTCAAAATTCTAGAATTAAGGCTAAAGAAAACCTCGTTAGGTGTATCCACTGAATGCGAGATAATAAATGATTATGATTCTCATGTCAGAAGTCTGACATTGTTTGGGAACCAGCAGTCGGAGTCGGACACTGGCTAAAATCAGGCGTCAGAGTCTACAAAAATGGGTCTAGTTTGTAAATAAATGAAAAAAATTGGTGTATGACTGCTTTAGCCGTAGCTGGATGGCATTCGGGACACATTTCCCCCGTGTCAAGTTTGCTGTCTTCCATTTTGATTCTTCTCTTTCTTCTTCCTCTTCTTTCCCGACTAGTTGTACATATGCGAGTTGATTCTGTGTGGTAACACCCTCGTTTATGACTTCCACGTTTTTCTTGAAATACTACGTACGTTCTCCCTCTTCCAATCTTCGCCTCATTATAGGTTTAGGGTTAAGATAGAAAGACTAATAATTCAGTAACTCTTTGTTTGTTGACATACTCCATGTCCATTTATTTTTCCTGCAATGTCGCATTTAGAGAGCCCTGAACTTAAGTATAAAGACGCGTGCGAATGGTCGATGCAATTATGTGCAAGTTCAGTTGGGCGCCGAAATTAAGCCTTTATGGCTTGATTTGTTCGAAACTTCAGGCAGGTGCGCTGGCTTCGACCCACTGAAGTGAGTTTCAGGTACCTATTGACCTTTAATCGGCAACGCTCGAGACTTCCAGAAACTCAATCTTGTTCCAGAAACTTATTCTTGTTCCATAGCATGGAGTTTTTATTGGTCGCAACGTAATCAGGTTGCTGCTAGCGCTTGCAACTGGAGCCAAAGAGCAAAAACCAAAGCTTCTGTTTCGCGCAAGTTGAGCCTCGAAGACTTAATTTCGAGTACCAATGAACGTGCATTTGGACTTAGAGGTTAACTTGTTCGAACTACAGACTAGAGCGTTGGCCTCGCAACAATGAATCGTGTTGCAAGTGCTAGAAGCCTCCCGATTGCAGTAAGTTGGATGAATACTCCATTGTATGTAACAGCATTAAACTTATTGTTTACAAGGGTTACCGTTTTAGGGTCAACGCCTGAAACTTGATTCAGTGGGTCGAAACCAACGCACTTGTCTGATGCTTCGGACAAGGTACTCGGGTTTTCGAATCTGAAGCCTATTTCTCATGAATTAATCTGCCGGTCGTGCAGAAATTATACATACTACTTGAAATGTTACGCACACCCCGCACTGCGTAAGAAGGCGCCCAAATACGCCTCTCTGATTTAGTCTCAGACCAGGGAAGAGTCATGCGGAGCTTCCCTTTTTCGGGATAACGAAGATCGGTGCTGGTGACGTTCGAGCGCGAGCTCCCTGTCTGGCCGCCGCGATGTAAACATTATAATGCATCTGCCAGCTGCTGCTGTCCCTGCTACAGCCGTGACCCTTCTACAGCCGCGTGCTCCTTGCTACAGCTGCGTGCCCTCTGCTATAGCCGTGTCGCGCCCTGTTACAGCCGTATTCCCCTGCTACATCCGTGGCCCCCTGCTACAGCTGTGTCCCCCTTGCTGCAGCCGTGTCTTCCCTGCTACAACTGTGTATAATCTGCTACAACTGTATACCCCCTGCTACGGCTGTGTCCCCCCGTGCTTCGGTCGTTCCCACCCTGCTATAGCCGTATCCCTCACCCCCTCCCGCTACAGCCGCGTCTTCTCAGTCTGACGTTAAATTTGGCCTTTTTTTGTAGCCTACATCACTAGAGCACTCTGGAGCGCATATATATAGCGGTACCTCCGCCAAACAAGGCAACTGTACCGAAAAATGCAAGTTGGCTCTGAGGCCATTATTTTCTTTCTATCAACACCAGAAACTAATAATTTGTGCTTTTTCATAGTATTAGCAATTTCTGTAATAGTCTTGAAGCTCCGTTCATAACTTTTTGACTTATGGTGCTAGCAAACATTATTACAAACATAAGTCAAACACACATAGGGTCTAACCGATCTTTACCAAAATTTAGTCATCTATGTCTTTCAACATTATTAACAACTCCTACAAATTTCATAAAGATCCATTCACAAATTTTTAATTATTGTGCTAACAACCATGAAATTAAAAACAGCGACAAACTATTGAAACTAACAAACGAACCATCACAAAAATTTAGTCATTAACTCTTCATGATATAGCTACCTAACAATTCTTGTAAATTTCATCAAAATCCATCCATAACTTTCAGAGTTATGGCATTAGCAAAACTGAGGCACACAGACAAACCGACGAACATATTTTCACCGAAAGTCAATCATCTGTTCCTCCTAACATATCTAACAATCCATGTAAATTTCGTCAAAGTTCGTCAATAACTATTTGAGTTATCTTGGTGACAGACACAATAGCAGACAGAATAACAGACAAACCCGACGAAAACATAACCTCCATGGCGGAGGTAATTATGATGCGATAACAGTAATTACCTCTGCCTATGCGGTTACCCATGTTTTTGTCTAGTTTCTTTCTTTGTTTGTCGTATGTTACTAAGGTAGCTAACTCAGAAAGTTATGAAAGGATCTCTATGAAGTTTACAGGGAATTTTAGGCATGTTAAGATGAACCTATGTTTAACTTTTTGGGAAGATTTATCCCACCTCTTGTTTGTCTGTTTGTTTTTATTTTCTCTTGGTAACACAATCCAATCAATGGTGAAAAGAGCTTTATGAAGTTTTGAGAACTGTCGGAAGTGTTACACAAAGCAACTAACCACATTTTTGTGATGATCTGTCGGTCCGGTTGGTTCTTTGTTTGTCTATGCTTGTTTTTATGTTTGTCAGAAACATGCCAAAAAGTTTAGTTATGGACGAATCTTCATGAAATTCTCAGGAACTATTCTAAATAATAAAAGGCGCAAATGGCCAAATTTTGGATATGATCGGTCCGTCCGTTTATGTGTTTGACTACCACATATGTTTGTCTTAATGTTTGTCAGAACATAAGCTAACTTCAAAAATCGTTTACCCGTAGAAATTTTGGCAGTTGATTGTTACTTCAGGGCCGCCGAAACAGGAGGCGTCACTGCCGGCACATTTAGTGACGTCACAAAGGAAGGCCCGTAGTGTCGGTACAATGCAAGTCCTGCCCCGACGCAAAATCGTCGTGAACGACGATAGTGCCCCCGGGTACAGGCACGACGTCGCAGAAAAAATTTGGGTGTTCTTGCTCAGTTTCATATATTACCTCTTTACCGGACAAGTTACCAAATATGGTTACTTCCATTATGCGACTGCTACGAAAGTGATTTCAAACCGCCTAGTACCTAAAAAAGGGTTTAAGTGCAACACAGGATAGCAGGGATTTTGCGGCTGGAATTCTTCCATTTCTGCCGCCAAGAGTTCTGCTTACTCTGTGATTCCAGATTTCCAGGGTGAAATCGTGATGATTCCATTGATTGATCATTGCTTAAATGACGTGAAGTTGGCCTATTTTGATATCTGACTTCTTGTTCTAGTAAATTCACTGCTAATTTAATGCCAATTGTCTCTTATGTTACTTTTTAGTATTATTCTTATGTTAGTACTAAGCATGAAATCCTCAGGATACTCCGTCTTAACCTTGTTGGACACAGTGTCCAGATGAGAAATAAATTTTGTTGTTGTTCTTCTTCTTGTAACATCAGTGGTGTTCTTTACGCCTCAATTACCTCCGCCACAACCGTTTTAAATAAATAGAGTGCACATTTAATGCACTCAACTTTTTATTGCTTGAGGATGGTGATAGGCGCTTCTAGAGATCGGCCCCACTGCATCCGGTAGCTCGTACTTTTTCCGTTCGTGTCGAGACGAGGCTTGTAGCCCTGGTCCAGGCACGTGGAACCCTGATGTGCACGGTCACGTTCTGATGAGGCCCTTGGGGCTGAGTCTTGAAAGCAACGCTGGCTCCTACCGATTTCTCTCATTGCAGGATGGGGGCGTAGAGAATGAAATTCCATCTGCAGGTGAGTATTGGACCTGGTTTTTGGGCTAGGTCTCGGCTTGGAAGTGGCTCGTAGTCTTGTTCTTGGGGTGCTGACTCGGTCAGTGGGACCGAAATAATAAGAACAAGAACTTGGAAGGTTGGACGCGGCAAGTAGGGTCAGCAGAGTCGTGCTTACTTGACTCCTGCCGTCCTCCTAATTAATGCATTACTAATTACTTTTAGCGGCTTGATTTCTGATAAAATTGCACAGTCAAAAGTGGATAAATTAAGTGTTCCACGTTGATGCTTACGTTCACTGTATATAGTGCATTAATTAATCAATCATGACGCATTCTTGAAACGCTTCTCTTTGTTGGCTCATGTCAGCCAGCTGTAGATTAATGGCTAGATTACGCACATATATTAATTAATGTGTGAATTTTACTTGCTAATCGTGACTGCAGCAGAAGCTAATGCTTCTGATAAAGTTGACTACGACACTGTTGCTCACGTAGGCCTACACCCCAAAAACTTCTTCGTGACTATGTCCACACGTGGTTTGAAGTGCGTGCAGCGTTTTTCATACATTGCATACGATTGAATAATTGGTATTGAAAAACTACTTTTTTTTACACTTCTATATCCACTGATTCACTATTTGTAGAATTTCACATACCGTAGTCATTTCACAGGTTTTAATCTACAGTACGTTACCTTTGATTATGCAAATACAAATTTTTAGCTTTCTTTTTCAAGATTAAGTGTCTAACTTTGAAATATCAATATTAACTAAGTGTATGACTAAGTTGCACATATAAAAAAAAACACCTATAAAATAAATATTAAGCCATTTGCTAAGTTAATCTCACAAGTTGCTTATTTACGAGTTTTTTACTGTTACCTCAGATTATGCAACAAGTTAATAGAAATGTCATAGAGGGGAAATAAATACAAGCGAACAGGAATATTTTTATTAAACGTCCAAAATAAGAAATTATAACCGAAACAGTTCAATAAACACTGAAATAAGTGTTCAGTAGTGGTAAACATAACACGCTTATTTTGAACATAGCAACCTCCATTTTTCATTATTTCTTTAGGCGATTATCAACAGACTTTGTCAGGTTTGATATTTCAGATGGTGGAATAGAATCTGCAGCTGTTTTTAATGCATTCCACAGGCTATCTTTGCTCGAAAACTGCTGATCACCTTCATAGACCTTCCTTTTGATCATTGCCTAGAGGTTCTCAATGGGATTTGAATCGGGGCTATTCGCTGGCCAGGTCATAGTCCTTTTTGATTTAAATCCTCCATCCGCAAGCCAGTTAGCAGTGTACCGTGCTCGGTGTGAGGGTGCATTATCGAGCTGAAATACCAATTTGGATCTGCGTGCGATAGTCTGCTCATCAAGCCATGGAATCAAATTAGCTTCAAGAAACTTGCAGTACCTTTCTGCATTCAGTTTAACTCCTTCTGCCACTACAAATGGACCAATAAGGGTATCACCTACTATCTCGGTCAAAAACATTACACCACCACCTTGTTGACGCTTAAATCGTGTCTGTTGAGGTCGGTCATGGAGGACCCATCCAGACGCCCATTCATCTGGACCATCAAGAGTGACTCTGCATTCGTCAGAAAATATGACATTGGAGAAATCTGTTTTCACGCTTTCTTCAGCCCATTTGACCCTATTTTCTTTATGAGTTTTTGTTCGAAGTGGTCGTTTAATTGCCTTTTTCACTTTTCCTAGCTCCTGCAGAACCTCACACATTGTCTTTCTGTTTAGTATTGGGGTTCCAGCGTCTTCAAATATCGCTTTACTTGTAGAAAGTTGTTTTCTTGCCATAGAAATCTTCAAATGTCGCATACCCCGAGCAGTCAATTTCCTCGTAGAGGTTCTATCTGGAGTTTTCTGGTTGACCTCACCTTCAATTGCATAAGCCTTAATTGTTCGGTGATCACGCTGTAATTCCTTGGAAACTTCGAGTGTTGTCTTACCAGAAGCCAACAACGAAGTCACTTTGATCTTTTCTACACTGATCAAACCGCTTTTCTTGCCCATGTTGACTAGAGAGTGATGTTGCATAATCTGGCGTAACATCAGAACCCTGTGTAATAAGCAAATGTTACCAAAACGTGGGGAATGGTGCCGATTTAGGTTTCTCTAATTTTTTTTAGAATTACAACATACCTGTGCACTAACTTACTATTAACATTTGAAATGTTTGTCAATTATCTTGAAAAAATACGTAAAAAATTGTATTTGCATAATCAAAAGTAACATACTGTATATTTACGAGTTCTATGTATGCTTACCAGCGCGTGTTGGTTAAGTACTAAGGTGTTGGTGTTGTGAGTTCCGCAGTGAAATTAGGGCGGCTTTGGGTTTGTCTGCTACCTGCGCGTGTTATGTTTCCTGTATAGTGTTGCCAGTCGAACTTTCATATGAGTGCGTATAAGAATGAGTTGCAGGCGTACCGTATGATGCTACACCGGATCTGAAGTTCGTTTTTATTACCTACTTTGTGGTTCTCAATTTGAAGTCCGTTCTAGTATCATGTCCCATTTTCAAGTAAGCTCCTGCTGTGTTTGCAGTGCTGTTCCTTCAGAACACCCACTGAGATCGGGTGTAGACGTTTCATATTATGCTATTCCTACCAGAATGTCAAATACGAATTAAAAAATAACCTAATGTGTTAGCCAAGTTTCAGCTGCAAGTCTAAAACCAACGTCCAGTGATGAATTAGCGGCATTTCTTAAGTCTTCAGCTTGAGAGAGTAAAATAATGTTGACCAGGGCACTGATCAGCGCAAAAGTTCATGCATAACTTAAAACAACGCGCCTATTCATTATTTCGTGCACTTATAAGCACGGTGTGCGAGTCGGAGTCGGCATCGAGAGGAGTCGAGAGCCTTAGGTGCATGATGCTGCTGTCGAACTCCTGCTGGTGCCGGTAGTCCGTGTCGGAGTCTGATCGTCTGACTTGGCATCTCCGCTCTCCAGCAGTCTCTCTCTACCTTCCCGTATTTATAAGAACTGCAGCTTTAAGCTTCGTCGTATATAGCCTGCCTATGAACTTTTGCCTTGCCTTATCTCCAAGTGCAGCAGCTTTAAATTTTCAGCTGTTGGCAGCAAGTGCGCAGCTCTAAGTGCTAATCAATAGCAGTTATATCCTTTGTTATTGTGTAGGCCCGATGTATTATGGGGGTATATCGACCCGGCCAGTCTTCTGGTTAATGGAGTTCAGTGGTTGTGTGGCTCTTAGATGTGCGTTGTGTACGTGTAGGTGAAAGTGTGCGTTTCTGTTAGTGCACCTGTGTGTGTGTAGATGTCTGGGTTGTAAAGTCAGAGAATTTCGTAGTTGAAATTTTTGGTGACCAGATGTCGTAGTTTATAAAAGCTGGACATTTTTGGGGGTCCAGGAAGTCGGCGTCGAAACCCAGCTGGAGTTGGACCTGATTCATACAACTATTCAGTCGTGGTAGGAATATGTATGGGCATACATTAGATCAGACTGTACTGAGTTTTTGTGCCAGCTCGGATATTTCTGTTATCTGAATGCCAGAAAATTTCGACTAAACTATGTGACGAGGAGAACAAACAGTTGAAATTCAGCCTCTTTCTACTCCTCGAAAATTTTCTGAAACGTTGGTTCATATTCCCTGATGGAATGCTACCTGTCGGATTTTAATTAAATTCATGATTATTCTGAAATGCCCAGAATTAAAAAAAATGTTGACTGACTCAAGTCTATCGTTAGTTTATTCCATTCCATCGGTAATAATTTTGGTTAATTTTAGTCCAATTTTCATGTCCCGAAGAGATAAACGTCGGTTTCGTTTTTTTTAATGCCATATTCTACCCAGTCTGTTTTTATTCCCAACTTTTAGATAATATTAGTGCCAGAAATAAATCTATACCGCACGTCCGTCGTCCATAACCTCGCCACCAGTGACTTTTAATCCACAATGAATGATGGCCATCTGATCGATGGACAGGATAGATTTCGTTCCACGCAAGAGGAAGAAATCGCCAGCGTGCTCTGGCATTTATCGAATTCCTCTATGACGTTGTCAGGCTATTGCTGTCTTTATTGTAAAAAAGAAAATTAGAAACAGTTGAAAGAGGAATAAGCTTGTTCTCAATGCCCGTAGAGTGAATTAGATATGTGCATGACGAATTACTTTTTGGTAGGTAGTATTTACGACCTGTTCTCAATATTCTCTGATTCTTTTAGACACGTAGCCTACTCTATTTCCACTGGTAGTGTGGTACTTCAATCTTGTTCTTAGTATCCGTAGATTTTTCGGACGCGTGCTCAGTTACTGTTGGTAGTACCTACTTGAATCCCGTTCCCAATATCCGCAGATTTTTACCTCTTCCAAGTAGGTTATGTTTTCGTGGGGTTTGTCTGTCTCTCCGTCTCTTTGTCAATCTGTCTGTCATCAAGATAACTCAAAAAAGTTATAGACCGATTTCAATGAAATTTACTGGGATTGTTAGGTATGCTGAGAGGAACAGATGAATAACTTTTGGTGAAGATCCGTCAATCCGTTTGTTTGTTTGACTGCCTAATTTTTCTGTTTGCTATAGGCTAACTCAAAAAGTTTATGGACAGATTTTCATGAAATTTACTTGATTTGTTAGGTAGCTATATTCTGAAGAGCAAATGACAAATTTTTTTAAAGATCGGTTTGTTTGCTCGTTCGTTTGTCGCTGTTTTTAATTTCATGCTTGTTAGCACAATAACTCAAAACATAATGAATGGATCTCTATGAAATTTATAGGAGTTGTTAGGAGTGTTAAACCGCATAAATGATCAGATTTGGGTGCTGATCGGTTTGTTCATTTGTATGTTTGCCATAATGCTTGTTAGCACCAAAACTCGAAAAGTTATTAACGGATCTTCAAAAAAAGAAAAATTAATGAAGCAGTTGGCCCTATTGAAGGGCACAAATGATTAGATTTTGATGTTGATACAGAGAAAATCATAGTCTCAGAACCAACATTAATTTTTCGTAACCGTTGCATTGCTTGGCGGAGGCATAAGTTATCAGAGTGCTCTAGTTTTTATATGCACTCAATTGCTGTGTGTTGCAAGAAAACCTGTTCTCATTGGTCTGTATATTCTACGGAGCATGTCCTATAGTTGCTACTGGTAATTATGAAGACCCTCTTTCCCACTTTATTAAACTTTACAAACAAAATCCTTAGCCTTAGCCATGGCAGTTAACTAGACAATGATCGTAGTTTTATCACACTTACTCAGTTCTTGTTGATGGTGCAGAACGATTGCGAAGCGATCAGATAACATGCATGAAATCTGTTTTTATTATGATAAGTACACTTTATAAACGTCCTCTACGTAGACAACTTGGCATTCCAAGTTGAACTTGTGCTTTCAATGTTCGTAGATTTTACAGGTGCATATTTTTCTGCTTTTTGAAGCTCTCCGTACAAGTCCACTTCTTTAACCTACCGTACTCCTCGGCTTTAACAAGTATACACGCTCTCTCCCAATGTACCTAGGTACCTTTTCCAGTCATCAACGACCGTATTCGTATCAAACTCAATAACCGAAATGGAAAAATTCTTCCAAAAATGAAACGTTTTTCCCTAAATAAATGTTAGCCAGAGGTTAAAGACCAAAGTGTTTATGGTTGTACTATTTCATTACATGGCCTACAGAGTCGTCTTTGTGTACCTACACTACCTACGTATAACATTTCATTGATAAGAGAGTGTAGTAGCTTGGTTGTTGGCACAGTGCCTGCATGGCGCAGGTGGCAGACGACTACGTTCAGCTCTTTGTGGAATTTTCACCCAGTTTTGTAGGAAAAAATATGCTTTTGTGCTAGAGTTTTTGAGAGCGTTTTCCAAGCTAAAATTATTTAATTTTGGTGGGATATTTTTTTTTTTGCCGGTCTGAGGGAATTTGTGGCAAAATATGGGGGCTTTTGTGGGAATAAATTTCTCAGGGGAGAAGGCGACACCGGACCGCAGTCTGGTGCTCTGCCAACTGGGCCTCCCGGCCCCCTCCCCCCATGTAAGGGTGAAGCAGTGGGGGTGCAGGGGTCGGACTTCCCCACTCCCATTTGTTGCACGGGGGGATATTGGAATGCTACGTGGCACTGCCGCTGCTCGTGATCAATTTCACGTACCTATGTTTTAAGGTTTCTTGTTAAGGCTGTTCTTGCATGCGACGCTAGTTCATCTACTTCCTGACACGCTCTTATTTATCCTTTTCGCGCCGGAATCTATGTAATTTATGTGTGATTGCTTAAATTTAAATTGATTTGTAGGCCTACTACTCTGCTTGAAAGCAGGTTTATTTCACGAAATTGAAGCAAGTCAGATTCATTTATTCTTTTCGAACTGGAAGGATTTAAGATTAATTTATATTTTCGACCTGATAGAAAATCAGATTTACCTATTTTTTCTTCCCAAGTTCAAATGGAATAAGATTCATTTATTTCTCTTGGGAGGTTGGATCTTTGCATCAAAATTTCCATCAAATCTGATTCGTTTTTCGTGTTTGCATTAGTAGGTACCATTCTTTACCGCAAGCTCTTTCTTATGAACATTGTTCCTAATTTTTGTACTACAGTAGAACTCCTGATACACAGGCATATTGTCTCTGTTTCGGGAAGCGTTTCAGTTCTGAATGACCAGTTCTGCAGCCCTCTTGTATTTCCCTTCATCCGTAAAACATTTTCTTTGGCAAACGCCGAAGAGAATTGTGAAGTTGTTCTGTAGCATATATTTATTGTCAATTAAGTTTTACTGAGTATTTTTACTCTAACGGTACCCCTAACCAAAAAATGACACGTACCCAATGACCCACCTGTCAGACCGAATTGTCGGAAAACCCGAACTAATTTAAGGTAGGTAAGTCGAATTAAAACCCTTCATAACTTCAGGTAGGTTAGGTGAGGGCAGGTCTAGTTTTTCTAAACACCTATTTTTTCAGCTATTCTGCTTGCTTTGGTTGGTCCTAGTCTCCGACACGCTTGTAAGGATTTAAGTAGGAGGATATTCAGCCCTGGGAATTACAATAGCAAACGTACTTAGCTTATAAAACATATGCTGGAAAGCGGAAACACGTCGTTTTCTGAAGCCCGCTTCGTTCCTTTCGTACACAGTAATTTTGCTGTTGTTTTCCTTAGCTCAATTTCTTTATGGTAGTTGAAATTTCGTTTTGAGCAGAAGCCAAAATATTTTCAGTTCACATTGCAATCAAATTTTGATCCGAAGGGTCAACTATTTGCTTAGTACCTATCTTAGATACGGTAAGGACTGAGTATTTCCGGTGAATTCTTTAATTGAACTAGTTTTTTCGTGGTGATACTCAACTTTCGAGCAATTCCAAACTGATATTCGCGCCTTTACTTGCAGGAAAGAAATTTTGCTTTCTCAAATTCATAACGGCACAACTTTCATTTTACCATGAAAGATCAAGCCTATAGGTATGAGGCCTAGCTATTTTACGGCAAACCCTGTACCACAAGTAAGAAGTATAAAAAAGCTTCGTTACAAAATTGTTGCCGTCATATTTGATGGCTGGGTACTTCAGTTTATAAATACATTTAAATTTTTCCATCACGGAGTGTGGGCATAAGCTAAGTCTACCAGAATGTTGTCTTTTTTAAAGGGTTAGAAGGTGATCCGCCTCTTTTTTTTTCTTCTTCCCTTATTCGAGAGCTGAAGAGCACGGTACGGTATCCTTTTTACGGGGTCGGAATCGGGCAAATTTTGGTAGACCATGTAAGTTATACTGGTATATAAGAACCTTAGCTTGGCTGCATAAACGTGTTTGTAAATATAAAGGTGATACCGGAACTGCAATCGGGCTAGGTACTTCAGATACCTGTACTTATATCCATGTTTACAGGCAGAGTGTTGAATTTTCCATTGAGTAATCCTTTGAAGCTTTGAAGAGTGGGGATTTTGATGAAGTGCTTATTTTCTGCCCTCATTTTTACGACGAGTTGAGCCACTAATTTTTTCACTGAAGTATCTACTGAAGAAATGGCCGTACCTATGTGGTATCGGCGTGACGTGCGGACAGCTAAGGAAATAATTCGTTCTTATCGTAATATAAATACGTGTCCTACATTGTTAAGCCTCTAGTGCCACAATATATGTAATATCACTTTTCCTAGGAATAGATCTAATTGTAACATCCATAAATATTGACAGTAGGCATGAAAGGGTTAAAGATCTCATCCCAGGACGTTGCTCATTCATAAATCTCCTGATAAGATAAGATACTAAATAGCGGCACGATAGCAATAGAGA
>LQNS02000227.1:153072-166832 GCA_001587735.2 Parhyale hawaiensis
GATAGCAATAGAGATAAGCTGGTGAGCAACCCTACCCGCTATACAGCTGTGTATGATAGTGAGCCTCGTAGCGTCCGGACGGTAGTTTTTAGGCAATTATGCGATATTTTCCGACATCGCCCCTTTGGGATCGGATAATACCTATGATTTTCGGATAGAGTGGGACGCCTTACGCCGTTGCCAGCTGTGCGTGGGTTCCTTGCAGTGTTTGACGTGCTTCATTCCCTTGATCTTTCCTCTCCCTAGGGAACCATTACTGCAGAAATAGAGGCTTAAACACTATGGGAGAGTTCAATCAGGTCGTCTAAGTCGATTTAAGACAAGCTTCCTCGACTTGACATGTTCGGAACTGCAGATGGGAACTTTGATTTCGTTACTTTGAATCGTGTTACAGGTGTTGGAAGCAGCCTGGTCGTGTTGAACTGACCGAAATCTTCATTTTACGTAGTAAAGTTGAGTTTTTAGATTAGTGGCAGTTGATTAAAGGTCAACACCTGAATCGTTGATCAATGGATCGAAACCAGGGCACCTGTATGAACTTTATGATAAGTTAAGCCACAAGGGCCCAATTTGGCTGTCCAATCGAACCTGCCCTAAATATAACTCAGTGGCCTATCTAATGAACGGTTGGGTGCGAGCTACATCGCTGGTCTATAGTTGTGAAAGTTAATTGTAAAGTAAATATCTGAGAAAAACGTTGATTATATATCATTTGTTGGTATCTGAGCAAAACGTTGATTATATATCATTTGTTGATATCTGAGAAAAACGTTGATTATATATCATTTGTTGGTATCTGAGAAAAACGTTGATTATATATCATTTGTTGATATCTGAGAAAAACGTTGATTATATATCATTTGTTGATGCAGTCAGCATTCACGGTGTCTCCAGACATCTTACTTCGCAATATAACGCAGGAAAAGGTCTCAAAATTTTAATTACAAGGAATATCAGCAATGAATGCACTTTTCTTCCGACACAGATTGGCATCAACGCTACACAATACCTGAATATTAAACGCTATGATAAGAGCGTTGTGCATTTAACTGTTTATTTTCCATCACACACATTAGGATTACTCCTTCACTAGGCAACTAACTGTACATGGTTACTGCTATTATGCTATTTCTACGAGAGCGTACTTCATTCGCCCGGTAGAGAGATAACTAGTACCATAGACTACACAATACATTGACGTTCCACTGGCCAGATTTCTAGCAGAGCGTTACGCAAATGGGCCTGACTATGCGTATTGTGTAGTCTATGCTAGTACATAATGAACATAAATTAGCCCATATCATAAATATATATTTTGGTTGGACGGTCCCAGCTCCCAAGATACTTGAGTACACAAGAACCCGCACCATTCAGGGGTAACGGTCAACCCCACTTTTTAGGCCCTATTGTCGGAAAACCCGAGCTAATTTCGTATAAGTTGGAAAAGAACCCTTCATAACTTCGGGTAGGTTAGGGGGGCAGGTCTGGTTTTTCTAAAAACCTATTTTTTCAATTTCGGGTACGTCAATTTTGGGCTGTTGGGAGAAGAAGGGTTAGGGGGGAAGTTCCGTGAGGCACACGGGCCTCTGTTGCGTGACGTGCGGGGCCTGCCTGCCGCTTGCATGCCCCAGGATGTTGTTTTGTTGACAGCATAATGCTGCGTGGCTGACTGATGGTGGTATGCTGAGGTCAGTATGATGTTTGGTGCTGTGATTTGTTGTCTTTAGTATGGCCCATACAGGATAACTACCTACCTTTATACAACTTACGAGTATAGCTATATAAAAATATTTTTCCTGACGTATATGTGCATATATGTTTATTTTATTAAAATCTGTAAAATATTGATCGCATTAGCTAGTATTTAATTGCGTATCTGTTTCTCTATTCCACTGAAATTCACTGCACTGTACCTTCATTATTTTTAAAATTAAAAATTTGCTCTATATATAGGTGGGCATGTCAAATTTTATATTACGACAGGATACGATGATTCTAGTTTGATTTTCATTTCTCAAACAAGTAGAGGAGCCGTTGAAATATCCCGGTGTTCAATTAGTTTTTTTTTTTTTGTGTTGCTGTAGACACAATAAATTTAGTGCTGGTCTATGGCCTGGTGTCCACGTAACAACTTTCGTTGTCGTTAGCAGCCTAGAAGCAACTCAACTAATCCCTTTACGTATCCACGGCACGGCTTCGGCTTACCCAAAATTAAACTGTATAAAAAATTGTCCAATATCTCAGTCGCTACTGCAACTTGTACGCCATAGCAAGTGACAGTAGTGAACTGTCAACTATCGCTCTTAATTGTGAGCAGTTCAGGTCCCACAAAAATTGATATTTAAAGATTTAATGCACGATGCGCCATGCCGAAGTCACGGCCACGACTACGCAGTCGGATTAGTTGAGCTGCTTCAGGCTGCTAGCGGTTACGAAAGTTGTTTCGTGGGCACCGGTCTTAACACGCTCAACCAATATTCTCAATCAAGGAGCTTGAATTTGCAAGGAGATTAAATATCCGTTAAATTTCTTGGCTTTCAATAGACGAAATATGGCCACCCTTGATCTAGAACCGCTGCTTCTGATAAGCCATCGCCATCGCGATTCACCACTAATCATTTACGTAGCTAGTGCACGAGTTTTTCTGTTTTTTTTTTCAGTAAGACGCAGCGATGTATTAATACGCTTGTTCCAACCTACGTACGTAACTGCTGTGTGCGTTACGCTTTGGGACGCTGATATATCTATGATTGGGCAGAGGTCAGCAATCCGGTGCTACTGGCAAGGTCTTTTTAATTATTGCCGTCGCCAAATAGGTTATGTTTTCATCGGGTTTGTCTGTGTGGTTGTCTGTTATTCTGTCTGTCATCAAGATAACTCAAGAAGTTATTGACGGATTTTGACGAAATTTGCAAGGATTATTAGGTATGTTAGGAGAAACAGATGATTAACTTTTTGTGAAGAAAATCCGTCTATCCGTTTGTTTGTCTCTTTGTCTCATTTTTCTCAAAGCCATAACTCAAAAAGTTATGAACGTATTTTTATGAAATTTACTCGAGATGTTAGGTATATCACGAAGAGTAAATGACTAAATTTTTGTAATTATCCGTTTGTTCGTTCGTTTGCCACTGTTTCTAATTTTATGCATGTTAGCACAATAACACAAAAAAATAGAGCACTCTGAGAGTGCATAATGCCGCCAAGCAAGGCAGCGGTAACGAAAAGTTCAAATCGGCTCTGAAACCATGATTTTCTTTCTATCAACACCCTAATCTGTTCACTTGTGACTTTTGATAATCTTAACAGTGTCTGTCATTTTTTTCGAGACCATTCATAACTTTTTGAGTTATGCTGCTAACAAACGTTTTAACAAGCATAAGTCAATCACACAAACGGACTAGCCGATCATCATCAAAATTTAATCAATAATATTTTTCAACGTTACTAGCAATTCCCGAAAATTTCATAAAGATCCAACCATATTTTTTGAGTTATTGCGCTGACAAACATTTTAACAAACATTTGTAAAACACACAAACGAACCAACCGATCATCACCAAAATTTATTAATCAGTTAGCTACGTATGTCTTTTAACATGAGTAAGAATTCTTGAAAATGTCTTATTGATCCATTCATACCTAATTTTTGAGTTATTGCGCTAACAAACATTTTAACGAATATTAGTCAAACACACAAACGGACGTACCGATCATCACCAATATTTAATCAATTATGTCTTTTAAGATTTCTAATAATTCCTGAAAATTTCAGTAAGATTTATTCTTAATTTTTAAAGTTATTGGCTAACAAACATAATATCAAACACAGCGTGTGCGACAAACAAACAAACAAACAAACAAACAAACAAACAAACAAACAAACAAACAAACAAACGAACAAACAGATCATCACATAAATTTCTTAATTTACTCTATAATAAACCTAACCACTCATGTAAATTTCATGAAAGTCCGTTCATTACTTTTCAATTTATGGCACTAACAAAAAATAAGCAGGCAAACACACAAACGGATGGACAGATTTTCACCAAAAGTTGATGATCTGTTGCTCCTAACATACCTAACTACCTAACAACCCATCTAAGTTCCGTCAAAATCTGTCCATAACTTTTTGAGTTAGGTATCTTGGTGACAGACAGACAGAATAACAGACAGACAGAAGGTCGGACAGACAGACAAACCCGACGAAAATATAACCTCCTTGGCGGAGATAATCACGGATGGATTTTTATGAAAATTATAGGGGTTGTTAGTAATGTTAAAGGACATAAATGATTAAATTTTGGTGCAGATCGGTTTGTTCGTTTGTATGTTTGACTCATATTTGTCATAACGTTTGTTAGCAGCTTAACTCAAAAAGTTATGAACAGATCTTCAAGAAAATTGCACAAGCTGTTATTACTATCAAAAGACACAAATGATCAGATTTTGGAGTTGATAAAAAAATCATGGTTTTCGAGACAATTTGAATTTTTCGTTGCCGTTGCCTCGCTTGGCGGAGGTATGTGCTCTCAGAGTGCTCTAGTTAAAATTTGAAGCACCTCAGTGGGTCTGCGTAAACTTAGTGGAACCTGTAGCTTTGTTTGCTGCTACCGTGGGAATTCCAAGGTTTTGATTGGACGGGGCAGCTTCTGGGAATTATCATCAGGAAAGAGGCTGGTCTTAAAATACCGCACATTGAGTCCCAGTCCCATTACCAGGCTAAAATAGGTACGTTACTCTGGTCCACCTGAATGGCCCTGCAAACCGTGATAGTTTCGCGAGTACAGCTAGTCAATATGAATACAATATTTCTACAACATGCATATAAAAAACGAAAACGGGTGCTGTGCAGCCAGGACCGTCCCATCTTCGAAATCCCCTTGGTCAAGAACACGGATGACTAACACAACTACCAAGCAAGCAGAAGCCAGGAAAAAAAAAAACGAAGACAGTAATGAGACGAGGTCACGCAGAGCTAACAGTGAGGAGAGATCGCGAGAACAGACTAATTACGCGCGCTGTATCCTGAGCACCGTGTGACGGGTGATGAATCGTGATGGTGGTAATTAATTAGGAACTGTGGATTTAAATGGTGGTTAAGGTGGCTGCGGTGATCATGATGATGAAAACAGGAAGCAATGTTCATTGAGGAAATTGGTTGAATGTTATATAAGCCTTGTACTAGTTCTGCATAGTAAAAGAAAATTATTCGATTACCTCCTCAGGGGGCGTAGGATATGTTCCATAAGGTTAGGTTATTAATAGATTCACGTACGGTATCCTATGTTGTTATGGAGCGCAGCGACCCAAGAGGGACTACGTAAGTTACCCTAGCCTTTAGGTAGGCATCGAAGCATTTTTCTTCCTTGCTCACTTTGTTTTCTTCCCATTTCATTCTCCCACTCGTGATGCTTTCTTCTGTGCTTCCTATTCTTTCCCGACTTACTGTGCCCATGCGTGTGGACCCTGCATGAGAACACCATTACGCATGGGTTCCTCGTTTATCTTGCCCTACAGGCTACATGTAGGTATATGTTGTGCGGTGCGAGATTCCCAAAGCACCTTCCCCTGTGCGAGCCAATAAATGACAGTGCTTCCCTTGACGCTGTGTTCTTATCGTTCAGACCTCTCTTGTCTAAGGTTGGACGTGTCTTGCTGGATTCCTTCATATATATAGGTGTCCTGTGTGCCAAGTATACTCATTGTATTTGGACTGTATTTATCTCTATCCTTCAGTAGCCATACTAGTACCTCTAGAGAGAACTTAGACATACAACTTAAGACATAAGAATTACGGAACTGCATCTACTGACGTAGCTATCTGCTAATAGAGCCTTATCTGGTTATAGTTACGGGCAGAAGACGTCCAGGTGGCGCTACACAACGCATAATGTCTCTGCCTTTTCCTCTCTTAGAACATGAAAATTTGATAGACTGAGGGAGGCTTAAACTAACTTAAATAATACTAATTTCATTAGGTGCCGTGAAATTTCAATTGCCCGTTTCATGCGATGCAGTCCCAAGAAAATAAATAAATAATAATAAATAAAAGAGATGAATTTCTAGAAACAAAACCAACATACTAGTAAGTTGCAGTTTTATTTTATAATTAGGTCTAAAATCGGCGTCCAAAGGTTTATATGTTGCAGTGCTCAACTCCGCAGACGAAGAGCAAGCATTATGATTGTAGACCAGTTTTGTCATTAATTCAATGTAGCTTCGAGAATGCGAGCAAAATCAGCCAGTTGTGATTTTGTCGTAACGCTGACATGGATACGACGTCACGCATACACGATGATATAACTGAGCTGAAAATTTTGTATTTTGACCAAATAAAGGAAGAGTTGATTTGGTGTTAAGGTTGTGTTGAAGTTGTAGGCTGTATCATTGGATACCATAATAAACATTTTCTAAAATGTCACCCCGTTAACCCTTTCACCATAGACCCCAACAGTACTTGCGGTCTATGCTTTCACGTTTAAATAGGACATCTATTTTCATTGGAACAACAGTATTTGTAGCGTCCCCAAATGAGCATAACATGGTTTAACCTTCATGTTAACCCTTTCTCTCGCAGCTTAGTATATGTACAATATTGTGCTATTCATGCGAAAAAGGCAGATCATTGTATTAGACAAAGGGTTAAGTCTATTAGGCTCCGACACCTTTCTTGAGCAACGATCCCAACATTGCTATTGTTACCAGAAACTCGCATTTTATTTGTTCTTCACAGGCTGAACCCTTTCACTACCTTTTTATTTTTTTCAATAAATTTGAACTGATGGTATATATATATAGCGATCTGGGGGCTTAAACATGAGCGATTATTCCTAAAAACTACGTTAAATATCATCATCTGCCTTTAGCTGTAGTTTGACTATTACACATAAAGAACTAAAATCTACGGGTTAAAATATCCATCTTCTCGATAGTAAAACGCTCAAAACGGGCCGTTTTTGGCTTTTTTTTATGTTGTAAGTGTTTTTTTTTTACTTAGCGTCAATCTTTGATTGGCCTCACTTAGCGTCAATCTTTGATTGGCCTTACTTAGCGTCAATCTTTGATTGGCCTTACTTAGCGTCAATCTTTGATTGGCCTTACTTAGCGTCAATCTTTGATTGGCCTTACTTAGCGTCAATNGCCAGCGGGGGTTTTCCTGAAGGGCTAACTTACTGCCGTCATTTATCGCACACGTGCACCAGTCATTTAATAACCCAATATGCCGTCATTTACAATGACGGCTCGGGACACTAGTATGTACCATATTGTGCTATTCATGCGAAAAAGGCAGATCATTGTATTAGACAAAGGGTTAAGTCTATTAGGCTCCGACACCTTTCTTGAGCAACGATCCCAACATTGCTTTTGTTACCAGAAACTCGCATTTTATGTGTTCCTCGCAGGCTTAACCCTTTCACTACCTTTTTATTTTTTTCAATAAATTTGAACTGATGGCATATATATATTACCGGTTTTATTTATGAGTCTAGGATACTTGAAAAATATTTTAAAAATTCCCGCGTCTATAGGCTATGTTATAGGTTCAGGGATATATTGTGCCATCGGTATAGCTAATGGGATTGTGTATCCCACTGGGGTTTTTCTATAAGCGGTGGGACACATTCACCCAACGGTAGTGAAAGGGTTAACAAAGTCCTATAACCTGTGCTATCCAAAGCCACGGACTTTCCAGCACCCCCTCGTACCATGGTTCTCTAGGTATCATGTAAGCAGCGTCAGCTTATCGCGATGGCCATTCCGGCAGCGCTGGGGCGCTAATATACCGCCTGCGAGGATACCTGTAACAGAAGCAATAATTGCTTTGTAATTACTTGTGTTATGCTGCCCTTATTGCTTGGTGGCATGCGAGCCCCTGCTTTGTATTAATGTCTGAGTGTCCTGCGGTCTAGTGAATGTTTCCGTTAGCAGTGACGTCAGAGTGGCGTGTGTTGGTTGTCATAAGCCGAGTTCACAACTCTAGTTTCGCTTAAGCCTATCAGTCGTTCTGTGGAAATGTTGGCAGGCAAGTTTGGTTTCACACTTGATTGTGCGTGTGAATGGTGCGCTGTTACAGAGTAGAACGTTCTCCCTAACAAGTTTAGAGAATGAACATTTGTTCGCAACGTAAATTAGTTACAATTTACAGCAGGGGTATGTCGTAATCACACCAAATCGCGACCTGAAAAAAAGGTTACCGTTATCAAAAAAAGTGGGTTTTGGGAGCGCCATCTAGCGACGAATTGTGTAAGCTCAACTACATTGAAATTCCGTTTTAATTCAAATTTTGTCAATATGAGTTCCAAGTAACTGATTGGATTTACTTATTCAAGTGTACGAAGTTTATTTGGTGCGCATGTGAATGAATTTAGTGCTTTTTTTTACAAGATAGACATTTGTACTCGGTGACTTGCAACAGCGTAACCCGTGTCGCAGTCGACATCTGAGCTATGACTGCGACACGGGTTACGATTGGTTGGGTCACCGGTGTAGCACCGGAAACCCAGAAATGCTGATTGTGACACATCCCTATACTAGTGAACTTGCGTCAACTACCAACATGTGGAATCACATTTTTTTTCAAATTTCATAAAAAAAATACTTTAACTGCAACATGTCGTCGACAGGTGACTTAACAGCAGTGCGTGATAATTTGCTACAATAATACGAAAAGTTCAGTCTGTTGAGGTTCTGCGTGTGTTCCAAAAAACGACAGAAACAAAATAATAAACTGTTAATCATTTGTATATCTCCAACTGCCAGGAAAGTTTTCATATATCCAGCTTGTTTCGTTTGCAGAACGAATAAATTTTAGGTTAGGTGCTCGCCTTATATATGCCTAAACTAAATGGTTTTGAACTAAAATTTGGATTGAATAAAATGAGAATTTTCATATTTAAGCACTTCTTCTGTGTGAAGAAATGTAGTTCGGCCATTCTGTCTTAATATTCCCTTTTTTACCTTATGGTATGCAACAGTTTCATTCTTGCGCACTGTTCGTAAAAGGTTTACCCAAGTTAAAAAGGGTGACGTCATGGCAATGGCGTGATACGTGTTTTACTGTGAAATTTAGAACATGTTTGCTGCTTTTTCACAACCACTTTTTGGGTTACGGTAATCTTTTTTCAGGTTGCTGTTGCCTGGTTTTGGCGTGATTGCGACACACCCGAGGCTTGGATGTGTCGCAATCACGCCAGTGGTAGCCTATGGAACAGAGGGAGTACCAAGCAAGATGAGGCAATTGAAATAATGGCTGTGGAACAACTATTATATTTCAGAACAGAGGAAGTAATATTTATTGTTTTTAGTTTACCGTTCTAGTTAATCAGGGATATTGTCGCATTGTTTTTAGTATTTTTAATAATTCTACCAGTATTCTGATCTTATTACCTCCACCAAGGAGGTTATGTTTTCGTCGAGTTTGTCTGTCTGTCTCTTTGTCTGTCTGTCACCAGAATAACTCAGAAAGTTATGGACGGATTTTGACGAAATACACAGGGATTGTTGAGTATGTTAGGAAGAACAGATGATTAACTTTTATTGAAGATCCGCTCATCCGTTTGTCTACCTCATTTTTCTTAATGCCGTAACTCTAGAAGTTATGGACGGATTTTTATGAAATTCACATGAGTTGTGAGGTATATCGTGAAGAGTAAATGTCCAAATTTTTGTTTGATCTGTTTCTTTGTTCGTGGCTGTATTTAATTTTGTGCTTGTTAGTACAACAACTCAAACAGTTATGAATGGATCTTCATGAGATTTTCATAAGTTGTTAGTGCTGTAATATTAAAAGGCATAATGATTAAATCTTGGTGATGATCGGTTCGTGTATTTTTGTGTTTGACTAATGTTAGTCAGAATGTTTGTTAGACGCATAGGCTAACTCAAAAAGTTATGAACGAATCTTCAAGAAAATGACTGAAACTTTTAATATTGTTAAAAGGCACAAATGATTAGCTTCTTGGTGTTGATAAAAATCATGGTTTCAGAAGTCAGAACCAATTCAATTTTGCGTTACCGTGCCTTGCTGGCGGAGGTGTGCGCTCTCAGAGTGCTCTAGTTTAGCTTTGTTATTATGGTATTTCATGATTTACTGTTAATGTAACAATGTTACGTGGGGTATTATTTATATTGTTGTTTATTGTCGGCTATATATTATTAATTATTGTTATATGCTCCTTTTTTGTCGTCCTACCTTTTCATACTCCCACTTAGGCTATGAGCTTTGTTCGTTTTTTTATTCTAATTATTCACCGACTTGCCGTATACCTACTGTACTTTTGTCCGTTGGTCCAGTGTAGGAATACCCCGGTGCATGGGTTCCACGTTTCTGTCAGCATACTATTATGTGTCCCTTCCTCTCCTGATACACCGTTATTGCGGCTTGGGAAGCCGAATTGTGCGCCAAATAATAACCACGGTTATAATGTGTTATTGTTTGTCATTGTTATTGTCATCATTATTTATTTTCGTTACGCGTGTGCAGGCGAAGGTGTCGCTGCTGGAGAGCTGGCTGGGAGAACTGGGGGAGCAGAATGCAGTGCTGGTGGGTACGGTGGGGGAGCTGGAGAGAGAGGCCGCCGCACGAGTGTCCCTCCTCCAGGAGTCCCTCAGCACCATGGAGAACTCCAGCAAGAGCTCTGCCGACGCCATGGCGCAGTGCCGACTCCAGGTCAGTAGCAATAATACCTTAAGTATCAAAGTTTTTAATAATAATACCAGCTAATCATTACCCGAAAAAATACATAGAACCCATCCCATTGAACGTCCACATAATCCCTATCTGAACCAGGCTGTTCTACACTGCTATATACCGTAGCTGGACGTAGCCAGACCAACAGTCCCATTCTCAGAGAGCAGCCGGGACTAACGCTCCAGTCTTACACGACTTCTCGCCTTTAAGTCAACTCATTTAGATATCTGAGGAAGGAAATAAAATTACTCAGAAAAGCCTATGCGATAATCGTGCTAGCGCGATTAGTTGCAGCAGACTATCGGGGAATCACAGTTGTTAGGTTAGTTTATGAAATATATATATAATGAATTAGGGTGGCCTCTTCGAAGCTTTTGCCATTTAGAGTTAGTTAGTCCTAGAGGAGGAGTTCGTAGCTGTGGAGGGTGTTGCTCCCAGTATTTGTTAAGACAATTTTTAGACGCCTTGACTGTCTCTGTGTTCCTACGAGAAAAAGCCTTTGTATATACCGGTAGCTAGCTAGGTAGCACAGAGCGGCTTAGGTAGGCTTGAAGCGGGATTGAACGGATCATTTTGGGGCCAAAGGGTGAGCCTATCGTGTCTCATTTTGTGCTGATTCTCCTATTGTAGAGATGATGAGACGGAACAGGCTAGCGCACGCGGAGGGCCCAAGCTGTCGTACACTCCGGGTAATAAACTTGTGACGCCACAAGATGTTAGTACGTTGATACGGAGCTATTTTACATGGTTTCTTCATCATTTCATTTGGATCTTCAGAATGTGCTACAATCTTTATAACTAGTTACACAAAAATAGGTATCTACTTATCAAAGCATCACGAACGTTTCTTAACCTTCTACAGGATAAATTTTTGAAAGAGCGTTGGCTTATAAGGCTTGTTAAAGAGCAGATGAATTCTACCCGGCAAATGACCGCACGTGTCGAAAGGACTTTTAGAGTCAAGTTTATCGCTTTTAAAATGCAATAAATTGAGTGAGTTTTATCGAGAGTAATATGAAATTCCGAATATGGAATCATATGGTTGAATACCTTAATGGCTGCACTTAATTTTGTCTTCTACCAGTGACCTGCTATCCTCTATAATTTCAAACCGCTGCAACAAAAAATGGTTCAGATGAGTATGATTAAACGCCGAGATAGAAGAACTTTTTAACAATATTTTTATAGAAAACATTAATGCTCCAGAGAAACAAATTTCTTCCCTTCCGACGAAGTAATATTCAAGCAAAAGTCTATATATTATATGCCGAAGCCGTATAATTGCTTGGTAATATAAAAAAAAAACATCGGCTGGCCTACTATACTCTGCGCGTGTTGAAGCTGTATAACAGTAAGTGTTGCGTCCGACGCATATCTACTAACTTGCAAAAGAAAAAAAAAAGACCTAACCGTATTCCCCCACACCTAAACTGTCTTACGGTACGATATTACTGAAACCACCAAATTGCTGAATAATAAATCCATAATTTATTTCAATCATGCTGTACTTTTTACCGTCAGGAGCTGAGGCCTGGATCTGATAACGACGGCTCAGCTTAGTTCGACATTTTACAAGCAAACGGTCCGACCTGGTGCTTGCCTTTTTTTTTCTACCGAAAAACAAAGCAAATAATTATTAAATATTACGACAATTTGGCCAACAGTATCACATTATTCATTGCCTTTTCTATACTAACTGCTGGGTTATTCATAATTCGTATCTGGATTATGGTAGACAATTGCTACACTTCGTCTGTGCTACAATCGCTTTCTCTATTGTGACGTCACCGCTTCGCACAACAAACTTAGTGATATACTGCAGCACGGCAGTGCGCTAACCTGTTCCGTCTCATGATCCTCGGTCATATTGTATTGCTACGGGAGAAAGAGTTCCTGTTTAGTGAGGCAGCGCAACCCAAGTAAGATAAACTTGGGGAAAATATATCTCGACACTCCGAATGTATAAAACTCAATGATGTACATGCAGTCTTTTCATCGAAAATGGTCCCTAACAGGACACAAGATGCAACGTTGAGAAGTCGGATGGGAAAATGTGACTCCGACTCCGTGGTTCTGCCAGTTCGATTCCGACTCCTCAAACCCTAGAAATATCTGACTCAAACACTTTTATTGAACAAAATGGGACCATTATTTCCGATTTGGACGCTTGTTTCTCTAGTTTCTATTTCCACTCCTGACCAACCAAATTTACCGACTCCGACTCCGCATCTCTGATTGGATGGGAGACAGGGTTAGCGTTCGTCAGGTTCGCCCATCCTATGTTACAGCGTGTCACTCCCGTCGAACAAATAGGTTATTTTAATATTAATTAGGCTTTTGGGACTTCTTTTTGCCCTGCACACTTTGTCTCCTTCAAGTGAGTTCGGGTGGCGAGCGTAAAGGCTGCGCAGTTTTCTGTGATTTAAACGGACACAGTCACGCATTCGGAAACTGTGAACTACTATATGAACTTAGAGTAGCTACGTGACTAACGTAAAGTGTGCACCTCTACTTAGGGCTGGTCATCCATTGATTTTTTGCTCTACGGTAATATAGGTACTGCATAACAAGGATGGTGATCCGTAATGTCATCCTTGCCGTATTAGGAGGCTTAAACGAACCCGTAATCTCATCCATTAGTTATTTTGTTTCCGGTAGCGTAGCAGCGATGTATGTCTTGTTGCTCTGGTGTCATAGGTTTCTGAATTTTTCCTGCCACCTCCTCACTATGTCGTGTGTTTCACCAGGTGGTGGAGGCGGTGCGGGCGCGAGTGCTCCGCCTCCTCTTCCACGTCGCTGTCAGCCACCTCCACGTCGTCGACGTGGTGTTGGAGGTCGCGTGGTGGTGTCTCTTGCGATTGGACGCGTGGCTATATCTATGGCTCTTGCATGTCAGTGGTGCTTTTTTGCCCCCGTACTTAACCCTTTATATGTCGCCTGAATTAATGTTATTTTCTCACCTCTCGCTCACTTGACACCGTATAGGACTTAGCCCAGGGGATCATACTGCCTTTAACTCTTGATACCTGCTTCACAAGTGTAAATCGTTACAGTTTTTGTCTGTTTG
>LQNS02000227.1:167644-192565 GCA_001587735.2 Parhyale hawaiensis
GGAGGCGGAGGAGAAGGTGCAGCGACAGTCGGTGGAGGTGCAGCAGCTGCACCACAACCTCCAGCGCACCACCACAGAGAACGCTAACCTGCGCACCGATATAGATACGCTCTTGCATGTCAGTGGTGCTTCTTTGCCCCCGTACTTAACCCTTAATATGTCGCCTGAATTAACTTTAAATTTTCGTGGCAATAGCACTTGACATTAGCTTGGGCGGTATAGGGTTAACTGTGCACAGCCGGGCGGATATCTTGCTTGGCTATTATTATTACGCTGTATCTATAGGATATACATCTAAATGCACGTCAAGAAAGGGTTAAGTGAAGCTACTTAGCCAACTTAGGTTTCATGTTTCAGCAAGTTAGCAACAGGATAAGTAGAAGCAACAGGTCTCGTTTTCAGTTCTGCAGTAAATAAGAAACGTACAAAGTTAGGATACAGCCTGTTCGGACTCCTATATCTCGCAATTTCGGATATTCCGGAACTTTTTTCCCCAGTCAGAATTTTCGGATAGGCTTTCCCCCGTGCTGTTCGAAATATAGGGGTTTTACTGCAGCTACATTTTAAAATAACACTTAGGAGATATTACTTGCTATGTTTCTAAAATTTCAGATTCTGGGTATAGCATATGATCTTCTTCAAAACATTTCTTAGGTTGGAATGGGCTAGGTTCGGTTCGGCTAACCTCACTTATGGGCACGCACACATATTATACCTGAATCTTAGGAAGGGACATGCTATACCGACACTAAGGGTTAGTTCGATTAGCTCGTCCAAAACGATCTGAGCCCAGCCCACTCGTCCAAAATTCAGACGCGTGCGTGCCCTAGGCTCGCCCTATTTAATCGAATTTTACGCTTTAACCTTGGATCAATTACCCGTAAGACCAACGGAAACTCAATTATGCTCCGTAACATAGAACTTTCATCCGTCTCACGTGTACTTGGCTTGTTGTCAACACCTGCAGCACACGATTCGAAGTGGCGGAACCAACGCTCTTGTCTGAGGTTTCTGCCGAGTGGGCTTGGCTATGATCGACTTTGAACGAGCCGATGGAACGAGCCCCAAGATCAGCTGATGTTAACATTTCATAGTCGAGCGAAAATGACGGTGCGTCCCCTGTCTCCAGGTCATGACCAGAGCCCGCGCTACCGGTACCTGGAAGTGCGATGACGTCACGTTCCTGTGCGTCACACCTGAGCAGCTCTACGGTCCCGTGCTGCCACTCTCAGGGTGTGTTTTATTCCTAAGAAACTGCATCCTTTGCTGTTATCACCCATCCACACTTATAATTTCCATCCTGATAATATTAGTTTACTTTGCTTGAGTTTTCAAACATTGGCATGCAATGTGCAGAAATAAAAATTATGCTATTGTTTATAAGAACACAAAACGCTTAACGTTTTTTGCGCTGCTTCGACTTACACAATTTTACTCTAAAAAAAAGTTTAGAATCTCAGTGGTTATTAAAATTCATTCTGAATTAGTGTAACTTTGCACAGACGTATTTCTTGGTGCGTTGTTCAAACGCGCGTTAATTGTGTTTGTTATAAGGACAAGAAACGTTTTGCGTTTGTGCTTCCGTGAACAGCGGCCTGAACCGACTGCACTGAAACTATCGAGACTGAGACAAAACTGTTATAAAAAATTTTGATATTTTCCGATGTACGGTTCGCCTTCTTCGTGTCTAATTGAGTCTGGCAAAGGTGCTACTCTTAACATACTGTAGATACTATAGTGATTCGTTCAGATTATATACGATTTAACCTAAACGTAATCCCTGTTTTTACGTGGGGCACAAATTAAAGTCACATTCATTATTGACTAAATGTAGTTTTCGAATCGTACAGGGTGTATTATTGTTGCAGGTGAGGTAATGTACGGTGTATTAGTACATTTGGCGATACTTGCTTAGGATGTAGCATTGGTCAGTTTCCTGGTAATCGCTTTTCGAGCTTATAAGTAACTAGAGCAGAGAGCGGAGACCTCCGCCAAGCAAGGCAACGGTAACGAACAATTTAGATAAGTTCTGCTGCTATGATTTCTTTTATATCACGACCAAAATATAATTATACTTGCGGGACCCGTGAAAATTCCGCGGTTAAGTAATGTTTTCACCTACTTTCGTTTGAGACAAGATAGTGTTCCTGTAATTTAATCTACCCCGTCCAATCTAATGTCCGCCAGACGAACCCCCGTCTACCTTAACAGACCTTATTTAGCGAACTCTAGCCTCTTTCACCTGTGAATCTTGCATACAACGGTACTTCTAGCATTGTTCTCCTATATTTATGCATGCCTTTTCTACGTTCTGTTTTCCACTGTTTACAGATACTGTAATTTTCCGATTATCATCTTACGTGTTTCAATGTTTAGTCAGCGTTTAAATTTTTTGTCGGCGTGTCCGATTTTTTTTGACGACTACGGGACCCATGGCTATTGATCAGTAGCCCATGATTTTCCTGCTCTCGCTGACGGGATAGATATACAACCAACAGACTCGGCCGGTTTCTTAAACAGCCTAACGTTCTGTTCTCAAGATGTCATTGAATTTCCTTAACTAGAGCACTCTGAGAGCGCATGCCTCCGCCAAGCGAGGCAACGGTAGCAAAAATTTCAAATTGGCTCTGAAACGATAATTTTCGTTGTATATGCTCCAAAATCTAATAATTTGTGTCTTTTGATAGTAATAACAGCCTGTGCAAGTTTCTTGAAGAATCGTTCGTAACTTTTTGAGTTATACTGCTAACAAACGTTATGACAAACATTAGTCAAACATACAAACGAACAAACCGATCTGCACCAAAATTTGATCATTTATGTATTTTGACATTACTAACAACCCCTATAAGTTTCATAAAGATCCATTCACTATTTTTTTGAGTTATTCTGCTAACAAGCATAAAATTAAAAACACTGACAAACGAATGAATGAACAAACGTATCATTACCTAAATTTCCTCATTTGCTCTTTGTTATATACCTAACAACTCGTGTTAATTTCTTAAAAATTCATCCATAACCTTTAGAGTTATGGCATTGAGAAAAATCAGGCAGACAGACAAACAAACAAACTAACGGATGGACATATCACCAAAACTTAATCGTCCGTTCCTCCTAAAATACCTAACAATCCCTGTAAATTTCGTCCAAATCGATTCGTAACTTTGTGAGTTATCTTGGTGACAGACAAACAGCCAGACACGACAAAAACATAACCTCCTTGGCGGAGGCAATTAGGCATCGCCCTTTCGCTTGAAAGAATACCTTAGAGCCGATATGTCCAACACTACCCGCTCTATTCTCCAGCAGCGTATCCTGAATACATATCTGGCTGGCCTTATTAAGATCGCCGAGCGCCACAAGCGAAGCAAACTTGATATGTTTTGAAGGAAATGAAAAGCGGTAGATGTGATACGAGTGAAATGGTCTTATGTCTTTGCTTTGAAAGTGCCTGAAAATTTCTTCAAGAAGCGCTAAGAAAGACAGCTATGGTTAAACTTCGGTTCTACCAAAAATCAGAGCTTTCAAATTGAATTCCCCCCCCCCCCCATCTTCCTACTGTAATATTGAAAAGCGTCACTGACAGACACACGGATGAACGGATGAAGACTCAAGCAGAATTATCTAATTATATGTGCCTTTTGACAGTAATAACAGCTGTAATTTTCTTGAAGATCCATTCCTAACTTTTCGAGTTACGTTGCTGACAAAACATTCTGAAAAACAATAGTGAAGCACATAAACAGACCAACCGATCATAACCAAAATTTGATCACTTACGCTTTAACATTTCTAACAATTTTTGGAAATTTCATCAGAGATCTGCTCATAACTTCTTGAGTTATTTTCCTAACAAACAATAATCAAACGCAGTGACAAACAAAGAAACAAACCAACCAATCATTTCAAAAAAATTGTGATTTACTCTTCGTGATATTATTAATAACTTGTGTAAAATTCATGAAAATCCGTCTATTACTCTATTACTTTTTGAGTTCTGGGAGCTTCTAAGACAAAATAAAAGTGGCAAATAACGAACGGTTGAACGGATTTACACACTTCTACTACAGACGACAATTCCTTCTGTACTTCCTCTTTTTTCCCGAATCGTCGTTCCCAGGTGATCCCGTGTGGTAATATCGGTTTACATGGATTCCACGTTTTTTGTGGCATACATACTGTATGCCTATTCGTATTCCTCTCCTAGAAAAGCTAATTTTGTGCTGTATTACTGGAAATAAAACTAACTAGTGTAGCAGAAGCTGCCAGTTCGCGCGATCTCCATTTGTGCCCCTACCAACTAGGCTGTAATTTGTTTTACCTGATCACACCTATTCGCTCTGTTTTTGGCTCTCGCGCCAATGAGGACCTGCTATTGCATAATAATGTAACAATGTGCCAAAATTTGTCCATTTATGCTACGTGTTCGATTGCAGCCGCACAACCCCCAGCTGCGTGCTCAATGGCTCCCCGTCCCCTAGTCTTCCCCACTGCACGGAGCCCTTCCCCCCGCTGGGGCGCGCCTCCGAGGCCCGTTCCTCTTTCTCCAACGCTTTGGTGAGGCCAACCCTCTTGTCTTTGTTATTTTGAGCGACTATCGGTGTTGTACTTAGTGGGATGTGATAACAAATATGTTGTGTTATGTGCTGTGAAATGTCAGCATTGTTGTATGTTATTTGGTGCTATGAGAGGCCAACACTGTTGTTGTCCGTGTTGTGACGATACTGCGCTGTTATCTTTAGCACTGTAAGAAGTTAACTTTGTTGTTATTGATACTGTCCAACAGACATTGTGATTTCTATGCATGGTATTCAGTTCAATGAACTACTCTTTCTACGTTTCAGCACGGTTGATAGAACCTAGTGTTCACTGTAAATAATAACGGTCTGCTTATTAAGTACCAGTTCGTATTAGTCGTTTTGTGTTTCGTTCTCATATCTTCGCTGTCGATTCCTTTTTCTTCGTTGACTCTTTGCTGTTGCTGAATCCTTTCCGTCACCCATTCACACTTCCGTCACCCATTCACATTTTCGTCACCCATTCACATTTGCGTCACCCATTCACACTTCCGTCACCCATTCACATTTTCGTCACCCATTCACATTTGCGTCACCCATTCACACTTCCGTCACCCATTCACACTTCCGTCACCCATTCACATTTGCGTCACCCATTCACACTTCCGTCACCCATTCACACTTCCGTCACCCATTTCCGTCACGCATTCCCATTTCCGTCTCTCATTCCCATTTCCGTCACCCATTCACATTTCCGTCACCAATTCACATTTCCGTCACCAATTCACATTTCCGTCACCCATTCACATTTGCGTAACCCATTCACATTTCTCTCTCATTAGAACGTCACATCGGAAGGCTTCACCGACGACAACGAGCAGTGCTGCAGCAAAGCGAAGACCTCCGGGGAGCTGTCTGCTGCTGCTCAGGCGGAGTCCCAACTCTCCGCCAACATCGACGTCTTGGCGGCCCGCCTCGCGGAAGCGGACCGTGAGTGCGAAGAGTCGCGGGGCGAAGTGTTCAGGCTGCGGGGCGAGTGCGAGACACTGCGAGAGCGTCTCAGCGAGACGGAGCTTAGCCACGAGAGCTGTGATGCTGCCGTCGCCAGACTTCATAGGGAGTTGCAGGAGGTGGGTCGTGTGCGTAGGTCTCGTATTTAGGCCGTCATTTTGTTTTTCCTTTTTAATAACAGTGCACTCTGTCAGTCGAATGTTTTCAGTAGCATATGCAATCCCACGTCCAATTTATCTGCGGACGTTCAGCTCATGCGTCCTCCCAGTACACAGTGACAAGTCGGCAGTTGAGATAACCAGTACTAAGTTGCGCGCGTGCGTATTGAACGTACGTTCAACTGGAACACCCAAGGACCTGAGATCATCACCAGCGTTGGAGAGCAAATTTCGACCCTGCCATTTTCGATAGCCCGTTAATTCTAGAGTTTGGGCATTTTTCACATCTAAGTCAACCCACCCGACTCCATGCGAAAAATTATGATCATTGCTCAATTCTTTCTTCCTCTTTTTGGGTGGACAGACAAATCAACTTGAATCCTCCGCGAAAACATTTTTCTCTTTCTTTCAGTTCATTCGTGGGTAATAAAACCTGAGAATAGCGATGCCTCAAAGCCAGCAGGTCTTCCCGTGCTCCGACAGAAAGGGACCGGCGTTTGTGTGCTCGTGTTTGCGCGGAATCTGTTTTCGTGCTGTACCAGCACGTTTAGGCAAGTATTTCCCGTTGATGCACAGGGATGCGTGCTGCTTCTGATAAAGCAACTTCTTCAGTTTATGAACGGACGCTCAGTCAGCTCGTCGTTTAATTTAAGTAAAGTATTTTCCTTGAGTATCTTAGCTACCGATTTATCACTTTGTATCGGTACCATGTTCGAGAGCCGAACCTTCGCTCCTTAAGCTGAGCTTGCGCTTGCACTTTGTGGTACCGGCACAACGCTCTAATAATATCTTTGTTTCAATAAATAAAAGCATGTTTTTATATTTCCAAAACGTTCGTTTTTTGTAGATTTGAACAACTCGTGGAGTGATAAGCATAGTAAAGGGGGGAAGCAATGAATGACCCACATTAGGGATAAGAAATGAACTCCCTCTCATGTTGTAAAAAAATCCTAGTTCATTTTTCACCCTTTCTGTGAACCTTTCATATTCCCGCACTTGACTATAACAGAAATGTGAACGTTATATTATTGGTTATATTGTTCATTATCAAAATGACTCTGTTGCAGTCCCTGAAGATATCTAGGGAGCTGCAGGACCAGATGACACGTACCTCTGGTAGTGAGAACACTCCTCTGCCTGTCTCTACCCCGTGTGACCAGGTTCGTAACACGTGTGTGCACTTACGTGTCAACATTTGTATGATCGTGTGTATCCACCTGCCCTGGAGTTACCTGTACCGTACAGTGTGTGGCTTACCTGCGATTCAGGTACCTATATGCGTGTATCTAAATCAGATTAGGTACCTATTTCAGTGTAACTAAGCGTATCCTAAGGTAACACACACTTTGAGGCTCAACGCATACTATACGGCGATACATTTATTTCTGTCGAATTAATAAGTTACTGATCCTGTAAGTAAAGACCCCCAGGATTCTACATAGCATTGTTTGAAATCCCGGAAGTTAGAGGATCTGTATTAATTCTTGTGGTTCTTCTCATTCTTCCATTCGTTCCTGCGCACGTTGAGCTTTCAGTAGGGAAAAATACAATTTTTATATTACGTCTTAGGAACAGCCAGTGTCGGTTCAAAGCTTCTACTCCTGCACATATTTTGACATCTTTTTATAGCTTATAGGATTTGTTTATTAGGTTCGCCCATCCTACGTTATGGGGAGTAACCCCCAGAGGGCATCCCTTAGGTTACCAGAGCCTTTGGGGCCTTTTGGAATGTCTTTTTTGATCCTACTGTGTTTCCTTCCTCTTCATACTCCTGGTCATACTGTAAAGCGTTCTTCTTGTGTCCCGATTTGTTGATTTTTTGCGCGTTGAAACATTGTGGGAATACCCTTGTGCATGGGTTTCTCGTTTTCTTTGGAATGCTGGATCAGACCCCTGTCAGACGAGCGGTTTTTGCCCGCTGACGGTCAGGCCGCCTTTACCATGTCACACGGGCGGGTCGGCCGCTACTAACCCGATGCGGTTCAGTAGCGGCCGAGCCGCCCGTGTGGCATGATATAGGCGGTTGCGTGCGGCTGCCGCTGCAGTTCGAAGCATGCCGTTGATGAAGCATATGGTTGTGTTAAAATAAGTTTAGAACAGGAAGTATTGTGATTAACAATTTTACTTCGACAGAAACGTCAACAGCTGCGTCGTAAACGGTTATGGGCATGGCGTCGTAAACGGTTATGGGCATGGCGTCGTAAACGGTTATGGGCATACCCAGTAACAAGTGTCTGATTAACAGATGGTGCTCACTATCTGCTATTCAAAAAATTGGAAAATGATCCCACAAAATCTTTCAATTATTTCTAAATGCTTCTATGAACTGTTACCACATTTGCGAGACTCAATAGAAAAGCAAAATGCGGTAGTGCAGGCAAACCTGGCGACCGCCGCGGTCGTGCCGCCTCGATACCGCTCGTCTGACATAGCCAGGCGGGCTGGCCGCGGCGGTTTCAAGTGGGAAAATGCGTCTCACCCGCCGCGGTCAGGCGGGTGGTGAGACCGCCCGTGTGACAGCAGCCAGCGTTCTACATAGATATCAACATAAACTCTTTCAAGGGTGGTTCCGCGGCGGCTGACCCGCTTTGCACCCGTAGCGGCCAACCCGCTCGTCTGACAGGGCCCTCACTGTGTACGATGTGGGTGGGGAGGGTTAAACGAGGATAACGTAAATAAAATCTTCCTCTAAGTCTTTCAATAATAATAATAATAAAATCCAGTGTTGGAGTCTTAGAATTCTGCAATTTTTACATGTCAAAAAATGGCCTTTCTGGCTTCCACTTCTTCTTTAGAACAAAGTGATATTTTCAGACGAGTATCCCTCACCTGGAGCTCCAAGGATCGCCTCGGCACCACACCACCAGGGACGCGGGTGTGATGACGGTCCCCGCCCCTGCGCTGCCGGGACCTGCCGGATGGGACGCGCAGCTTCGGGTGTGCCGCCTCGAGAACGAGGTACTTCTTCGCTACCGCTGCCCACCCGCAGTTTCGTGGGATTTTGGTGTTCGTGTAACGCACCCGCCGCTTAGTGGGATTTTGGTGTTCGTGTAACGCACCCGCCGCTTTGTGGGCTTTTGGTGTTCGTGTAACGCACCCGCTGCGTTCGGGGATTTGTTTATTTCATCTACAGTTTTGCATTTTTATTTTGTATGAGGCATAGGAGTAGATAGAAGTATTTGCCCATTCTTGGGCATTAGGGTTCCTGCCCCAACAGGGCCCATGCTGGGAGTCTTAGCCTTTACGCTGATTGTAGGTTATCGGTAGTACTATAGTATGCAACCTTCGTAAGAGTTAGGTATATGTGTGCCTGTAAGTGAGGTCAGGCACCTATTCTAACCTCTTCTAACTTGGCACGTGCTCTGAGGTATATCACATACGTTACCGGAACAGCTAATGCATCAAAATTTCAATAAATGTTCTGCAGTGAACATGGGGACCCCCTCAGGTGGCAATAGAACGGATCGTAGGCCGTAGGGTTAGATCAGTTAGGTTTGCTTATCCTATGTATAGGGAACCCATGGATCTCCTTACCCTCATCTAGATCTCCAGAACATTTTTCCTTCAGGAACGCTGTGTTTCGCTTATTTTCATTGTCCTACTGATGGTGTCTTCCTCCGTTATTCTTCCTGCCCGACTTGGGTATACCTGTACCCGTTGATTCTGTGGTAGAACCCTATCGTGTCCGCGTTGCTCTTGACGTACCAGATGTCTCTTTTATTTCATTTCCAAGACGGCTAATTTGTGCTGTGTTAGACTTATTACGGTCATGCCCGGTGCTCCTCCGCGCATGGGTTCTCCATTTTACCTGTCGTGGTACTTGGGTTTTCTTCTTTTTGGGGGACCAGCGTCGTGGGCAAGGAGGCTTAAGCTGTGCGTTTTCTGATAAATTGACAAATTTTTAGTTATTTGAAGGACTGCCAGTACATTTTATGGCAAGTTGGCAATTGCTTGAGACATGCACTTCACAAAGGGTAGTAATATCCGTAGAATTGAGGACTCACGAATGCTTTCCAGATACTTAACAATGGGTAGCAATATCCGTAGAGTTTCGAACTTTGTACGTTTTCCAAACTCTCAAACACGTGAATATTTTTCAGATACTTAACAATGAGTAGCAATATCCGTAGGTACCGGTATATTTTTTTGAGCTCCGACCGTTTTCCATATAATTAATGCGTCTCCAGTACTTTTAAAGGTTTTATGTTTTTGCGCAATGCTCTCCAAAAGAATGTAACTGCTATGCGTTTTCGCTATTTTGTATTGTAAAATTTTTATTACTATCAAGATATCCTATCTGCTTGCCTCTTTCTTTCAAGAGCTGACAATCGTATCTTATGCAAAAAAAAGACAGTCTTTTACAGATTGGTTTTGATTTGAGTCATGAGCGTTGCAATAGTTTGCCTTTTGTTTATACATTTATTTAACACACCAACATCAAATAGATCTGCAAGGTTTCTCCCTACGGCTTTCTAAATTTTTGTAGTAATGTTTGTTGAAATTTTTCGGCACCGTTGAAATTTTTCCTTTTGTTAATTCTTTCCTATAATAGTTAATTTATCGCCGTGATGTTTATTATTTTTTTTCTCTTGTTGCAGGTATCAGAGAAAGGAATATTAGTACGCGAGCTGCAGGGTCATCTCGCCACCGCTCGACACGAGTGCAACCTCAAGGACATCACGCTAAAGAAGGTCAATAGATTTGATTAGAATAGTTTTCGCACTGGTTTCGACGTGGCTCTGAATATAAACTTGGATTTAAATCTAGATTTGGATCGAGTTTCGGAATCTGATTTGATTCGAATCGGGATATAAATTTGGATTTGAACACTGGACGGATCGAGAGACCCATTCCCTGAGATGAATACCTAAACTGCGGTTCATTCTGAACTGTCGCATTACTTTATTGCGCAGTAAAATACATAGGCACCAGTCGGGAAACCGCAGCTTATGCCATCATGATGCAAGTATAAGTAGCGACATATTGGTTGTAAGTTCGATACAATACGTAAATGTTTGTGGAATACATTGGAACAAAACTGCCTCCAGACGTAAGAAGCAGGTTAAGAGTTAGTTAACGACCTGCGAACGAGGGGTCTGAAGCTGCGGAGGGTGCTGCTCCCAGTATACTTAGTCAGACGATTTCTGTAGGTGTTAACTGTCGGTTCTCCGGCAACTTCCGGTGGAACTCTATTCTAAATGTTTTTCTATGAAGTACAGTACAAAATGTACTGCCTACCTTGTCTGGTTATTTGTTGTTGATGATACAACATTTGCTCATCATCTCGGAGGTGATTACTATCGTCTCTGTTGATGTGTCCGAATGTCAGAAATTCCTTGGAGCTATGGACATATTTCAACGGTTCTAGTTGAATTGTTTGAGAGAGACGAGTCATAGTCATGATGCTACGCTAGTTAAGTGCGTCCATCCTATGTTACGGTAGCAGGTCCTCATAGGTTGCTTAAGCTTTAGTTCGGCCTTCGGGACATCTTTTTTCCCTACCCACTCTGCTTCCTTATTTTTCATATTCTTACTGATTATTTTTTCTGTTCCTCTCCTTTCCGGACTTGCTTTTCCGGCGCGTGTTGATGATGTGGGGGTTCCACTTCTTTTGACATACTGTATGTCTCTTTTCTTTCCTCTTTGGATCACACTTTGCTGTGGGAAGGATGGCTTAACTTAGGAGTATAATAAAAATAATAACAACTAGAGCACTCTGAGAGCGCATACCTCCGCCAAGTGAGCCCCCCTTCGGGGGCATAGGATGGGCCATAGGCCATAGGGTTAGTTTAGTTAGGTTCGCCCATCCTATGTTATGGGGAGTAGCGCCCCCAGGGGGTTTGAGTAGGTTACCTTAGCCATTAGCTAGGCCTTCGNTGGTAGACCAGTGGTAGTCGAGTGCGAGATGAGCTGAGATAACGGTCAAGTCCGGGGAGGAGCCCGGACCGTCCCGAGGTACTTCTTCGCTACCGCTGCCCACCCGCCGCTCTGTGGGATTTGGGTTGTTCGTCTAACGCACCCGCCGCTTTATGGGATTTTGTTGTTCGTGTAACGCACTCGCCGCTTTGTGGGATTTTGTTGTTCGTCTAACGCACCCGCCGCTTTGTGGGATTTTGTTGTTCGTGTAACGCACCCGCCGCTTTGTGGGATTTTGTTGTTCGTGTAACGCACTCGCCGCTTTGTGGGATTTTGTTGCTCGTGTAACGCACCCGCCGCTTTGTGGGATTTTGTTGTTCGTGTAACGCATCCGCCGCTTTGTGGGATTTTGTTGTTCGTGTAACGCACCCGCCGAATTTCTGGTTATTTGAAGGACTTCCAGTACATTTTATGGCAAGTTGGCAATTGTTTGAGAAAGGCACTCCACAAAGGGTAGTAATATCCGTAGAATTGAGAACTCACGATTGCTTTCCAGATACTTAACAATGGGTAGCAATATCCGTAGAGTACGTTTTCCACACGCTCAAAAATGTCAATGTTTACCAGATACTTAATTGTGGGTAGCAATATCCGTAGGTACCGGTATATTTTTTAGTGCTCCGAACGTTTTCCATGTAATTGATGCGTCTCCAGTATTTTTAAAGATTTCATGTTTATGATCAATGCTCTCCAAAAGAATGTAACTGCTATGCGTCTTCGCTATTTTGTGTTGTGAAATTTTTATTAGTATCAAGATATCCTATCTGCTTGCTCCTTTCTTTCAAGAGCTGACAATTGTATCTAATGCAAAAAAGACAGTCTTTCTACATATTGGCTTTGATTTGAGTCATGAGTGTCGCAATAGTTTGCCTTTTATTTATAAATTTATTTAACACATCAACATCAAATAGATTTTCAAGTTTTCTCCATACGGCCTTCTAAATTTTTCTAGTAATGTTTGTTGATTTTTTCGGCAACGTTGAAATTTTTCCTTTTGTTAATTATTTTCTATAATATTTAATTTATCGCCGTAATGTTTGGTAATATTTTTTTCTCTTGTTGCAGGTGTCAGAGAAAGGAATATTAGTACGCGAACTGCAGGGTCATCTCGCCACCGCTCGACACGAATGCAACCTCAAGGACATCACACTAAAGAAGGTCATTAGATTTGATTAGAATAGTTTTCACACTGGTTTCGACATGGCTCTGAATTTGAACTTGAATTTAAATCTAGATTTGGATTGAGTTTCAGAATCTGATTTGATTCGGATCGGGATTTAAATTTGGATTTGGACACTAGGCGGATCAAGAGGCCCATTCCCTAAGATGAATGAATACCTAGACTGCAGTTCATTCTGAACTGTCGCATTGCTGTATTGCACAGTAAAATGCATAGGCACCAGTCGGAAAACTGCAGCTTATGCCATCATGAAGCAAATATAAGTAGCAACATATTGGTTGTAAGTTTGATACAATCCGTAAATGTTTGTGGAATACAATGGACCAAAATTGCCTCCAGACGGCAGAAGCAGGTTAAAAGTTGGTTAACGATCTGTGAACGAAAGGTGTGAAGCTGCGGAGGGTGCTGCTCCCAGTATACTTAGCCGACGATTTCTGTAGGTGTTAACTGTCGGTTCTCCAGCAACTTCCGGTGGAACTCTATTCTAAATGTTTCTCTATGAAGTACTGTGCAAAATGTTCTGCCTACCCTGTCTGGTTGTTCGTTGTTGATGTTTCAACATTTGCTCATCATTTCGGAGGTGTGTGCTATCGTCTCTGTTGATGTGTCAGAAGTTCCTTGAAGCTATCTCTGACATGAATTGACAGGTGGAGGACAAACTCTCGTCAGTGCGTGGTGAGCTGTGCGAGAGGGAGGAGCGTCGCGTGTACCTGGAGCAGCAGCTGCTGGTGCTGCAGAGGCAGCTGGCCCGTACGCACGCACAGGCTCAGGAACTCGCCCGCCAGGTATGTGTTGTATTTGTTTTATAACACTGATAACAATGTAGGATTGTTATCTCAGAGAGTCAAAGCTGCAGTGGCGTAGCCAAGGGGGAGAAATGGGGGGAGCACGCCCTCCTTGAAAAGTCTCACGCTCCCAGTCTGCCTTCCCTACCGGAAATGAGGACCTTGAAAAATTTGTGTTGTTTAGGGCATAGCTTTATTTGTTAAGCGCCCCACTCCCCATAAATTTAGCTAGCACCGCTGGTTCTCGCTCCGTGGGAATTTTCCTGGCTATGCTAATGCAAAGCCCCCCGAAGGTACAAATATTTTCATCTCCGAAAGGCTATCAGTAGTCAGAATCTTTCAGTTTGACGGAACTCGCCTTAAGGAGGGATAAAGGATGAGCCATAAGGTTAGGTGAGCGAGGTTCACCCATCTTATGTTGCGGAGAAGAGGGCTCCCAGGAGGATCCAGTAGGTTACCTTAAAATTAGCTAAGCCTTCAGGACAGCTTCCCTCCGCACCCACTTAGCTTCCTTCCCCTTCTTTTCGCCTACACTGAGCTAAGTATTTTCTTGAAACCCACCCTCTTCTCCGTGGAAATGCTGCCTTGCCGTGCTGGTGCAGCACGAAAACCAGTTGTGTGCTGCGAGATCCCACATACGCGGGTACACTTCGTCGGCATACGGGAAACAGTGCTGCTTTCGGGACAGCACTGTTCTCACTGTTCATATCACTTCGTGTTCTGCTCTTCCGTTTCATTACACAATTGCTTTTCCCATGCGCGTTGATACCTTGTAAGAGCCCCCTCGTGCATGGGTTCCCGTTGCTATCGACATATTATAGCTATGTTCTTTCTTTCTTGCCTCCGCTGTGAGATCGCCTTCCAAGTAGAAAGTGAGGATTAGANCATGCGCGTTGATACCTTGTAAGAGCCCCCTCGTGCATGGGTTCCCGTTGCTATCGACATATTATAGCTATGTTCTTTCTTTCTTGCCTCCGCTGTGAGATCGCCTTCCAAGTAGAAAGTGAGGATTAGACGATATATCTTTTATTAGAGACAGAAACTTATACTGTTAACACGTCAATATTGACGGAACTCACCATAGTGAGATTTGTTATCTCAATATTTGGATGGTTCGCTATTACTGGCAGGAAAGTAAGGCGAAAACGATTTCAAAGAGACAAGAATGTAAAAGAGAAGACAACTGATGAGAGAGAAATTCGTGTGGTCACTTTCACGGCCCCCTGCTGGGGAACACGTTAGGGTAACCGGTTTCGGTTGTAGCTCGATGGTTCGCTGTTTATAACTTACAGGAGAACAAATACTGACGTATTTCTTTAGCGGACGCATCCGCAGACGACTGCCGTGTCGGGATTTTTTTTTTTGCAAATAAAAGCCGAACATATGTTTGACATTTATAACTCATATAACTGGCATTTTGAATTTACCGAGTTTGTTAATGAACGGCAGAATGAATAATAATAAATAATAATAATTTTGATAAGACCTCAAGTACTATTACAGCAATAGGCTAACATACTGAACTACTTTATTACCTCCGGCAAGGAGGTTATGTTTTCGTCGGGTTTGTCTGTCTGTCTGTTATTCTGTTTGTCATAAATATAACTCAAAAAGTGATGGACGGATTTTAACGAAACTTATATGGTTTGTTAGTTCAGTTAGGAGGAACAGATGAATTAACTTTTGGTGAAGATCTATCCATCCGTTTGTTTGTTGGTCTGCCTATTGTTGTTAGTGCCATAACTTAAAAAGTAATGGACGGATATTCAGGAACTTTACATGAGTTGTTGGGTTTATTACTGAGAGTAAACGATCAAATTTTTGTGATGATGTGTTCGTTCGTTTGTCGCTGTGTTTCATTTTATGTTTGTGAGCGCAGTAACTCAAAAAATTATGGATGAATCTTTATGAAATTATCAGAAATTTTTAGTAATGTTAAAAGACATAATTAATTACATTTTGGTGATGGTCGGTTGCTCCGTTTGTGTGTTTGACTTATGTTTGTTAACAGCATTAATTCAAAAAGCTATGAACGGATCTCAAAGAAAATTACAGACACAATCAATACTATCGAACGGCACAAGTGATCAGATTTTGGTGTTGATACAAAGAAAATCATGGTTTCAGAGCCGATTTGAATTTTTTGCTACAGATGCCTCGCTTGGCGGAGGTATGCACTCTCAGAGTGCTCTAGTCTTAGTTTATACATCATAAGATTAAATTATGGCTTAAAAAAGTAACAGAGAACTTAGAACGGGTGAGATATTAACATAATCATAATTTTATTTTTTGTCTCCAGGTGGAGAGCAAAGGCGAGTTGCTGCACAAGCTGGAGAGGGAGAACTGGTCGCTGGCCGGTCAGCTGAACGCTCGAGCTGCGGGCGCCGACACTCTTCAGCTCACCGCTGACCACGTCGCCCAGGAGCTCATTGTCAGGAATAATGAGGTGAGCCCCTCACTGAAGTGTGTTGTTTTTCGACCAGCACACTGTGTCGTGCAGTCATTAGATATATATGCCTGAGTGTGCTCATACCATATAAAAACTGCAGTTGTCGTGCTGCACTAGCACACCCAGGCAAGTATATCTAGTCTTTGCACTGGAAAATGCGCGGGTTTTGGAATACTTTTCTCAGTGCTCCCAACGACCGTGACTGTGCAAGCAGCCAAGTTTCTAGTATTTAACACGACTGCGAATTCTAGAAAGAGTCTTTTTCTATGACCCTGTGTACCACGTGCCACGTGGTGGCCAACGTATTAACCCTTTACCGGCGGCTGGAAAACTCTCTCGTAGGATTAGCATTGTGGAAGTGACCATGTATGATCATTAGCCCGGTAAAAGGCTCGCATGGCTTTTTTTTCGCTTCTTTACCTAGGCGCCCAAACTTATAAAAGATATTTAAATAAAAACTTACTTTCTGTTGGCATATCTCGTGTTATCGTACATCTGATTTTAGCTATTATTGGTATATACGAGAGAAAAATGAACCCGGTTTGGCAAAGTATCCGTCCTCTCTCCTTCTTCGTGTCTCAGCTGAGTGGATTGTCTTCAAAATCGTGGAACCGCTCGTCCTTTACTGAGCATAGTGCTGCTCCTAAACCAGCACGCTCTCTCATGCAGCGACGGCAATTACCTGCCTTGGCGTGAGGGTACAGCACAAAAACGGGAGTTTTCGTGTTGGACGAGCTCGCCAAAGCAGATACTTGCTCTCTGTGCACGGGAAGGCGTTCTGTTTTTGCGACAACACGTCTTTCCCTGTTGAAGCAATATTTCACCGTCCTCTTTGTTCATCCACTGCCACTGAGCCACACGAAACCTGATACCTCTGAAGGAATTACTTTTGTTCTTCCTCTTCTTTCCCGACTTTCTGTTCCCATGCGCGTTGATCCTGTGTGGGAACACCTTCACTCCTGGGTTTCCCGTTTCTATTGATAATCTATGTGTCCCTCACTTCTTCGTCTGTTAGATCACCTTGTTGCACTATTCAGTAATAATAAACTCAGAAAAATACTCTAATACGACTTAAATTACAGGTGATGCAGCAGCGCCTGACCATAGCCTCTCTGCAAGACGCCCTGGTGGCTTCCAAACAAACCTGCGAAGTCCTGCGGGCGCAGTTGGAAGAAAACGTGAGTCTCGCACCCCTGCTCGCCGCCAGAGCTACAACTTCTGGTCGGCCGTTTGCGCATCTTACCTCCGTGCCCGCAACTAACTCCCCTGCTGCGAGTGTGTGTAGTGATAACCCCGTCCTTCCTGACTTCCGAGTCAAGGATCCCAACCCCCCTGAGTCCAATAGGCAAGACGGTACCCGTACTCTGACTGCGATGACCGCCAACTCAAAGGCAAAGGAAATAATGAAAGAAACCAATTGTGCGGTTGTTGAAGGTAACACGAGCTGTGGAAGACCAGTTGAGAATGGGACAGTACCGTTAGTTGGCGGTGGAACAGTGGAAAATAAATCGAGTGCACAGAGCGTTGCATGTCCCAATAGGGAAACTGGAACGGCTGGAGTAGGTGATACTGCAGCTTGTGCGTCTGTTTCTAACCATGTGAGCTTAGCCACGCCTGGAAATGTTACGTCAGCGTCCTCTTCAGGCGCTGCTGCCAGTCGCGTGGCCTCTTCTTGTTCTGTCAATTTGTCGAATTGTGTCTCCACTTCTGGCTCTGTCTCTCTAGCTGCTTCACCTGAATACGTTACTACAATCAGTCCTGTTATCTCTCTTTCTTCAACTACTTCTCTCTCGACTTCTTCATGTACTGTAGTAAATTCAAGAGTTTCTTCTGTTAATCTGATGTCTTCTGTGACAACAATTACGTCTGATCATTCCCCAACATGCCCAGTCTCCTCTTCGTCTTCTATCAGCCCTGTGGCCGATCCATCATCATCTAGCAACCCTGTCACATCTGCTTCCCCGGCAAAGTCAACTTCGATTTCAATCACTCCGTTGTTCCCTTCTGTTCCTTCAGACCCTCACCTGACGGTGTCATCTCTTGGCACGTCTCGGTCCACATCATCTCATTCTACTTCCTCTTCTTCCACTCCTTCACCGTCTACTCCATCTGGCTCGCCGCTGTCTGTGTCTTCTGCTTCCTCACCGTCTATGTCTTCCCATCTATCTAATTCTACGTCTGTTTTTTCACCTTCTGCTCCTCCATCATCTGCGTCTTCTGCTCTGTCGCATTCTTCATCATCTGGTCAACAATTTGCTGCTGCCTCCTCGACTTCCTCTTCTCCACCTTCTGGTCCCACGCCGTCAGTGTCTTCAGCTCATGCAAAGAACAAAACCTCCAAGAAAAATAAAGGAAATCAGTCCAAAGACTCCAAGTCCGACAGCCCCATCACTACCCAGCCGCAGCCTGTAACCGTGCCTATCGCTACTGACGATCCCTACGATGGTAGTTGTAAATCCAAATCTCCTTCTCTTCCTGACGCACGAACCCTTCCAACTATTGCTCAGTCTGCCAACGGCCCTTCTGCACTTGGACCAAAGCCGTTAACTAATCCGTCTGCTACTAACTCTGTCGTGTCCGATTGGGGTGCTGTGACTAGTAACGCTAGTGAATTACTGTTAGCTAATAGTCCTAACCGTGCTTGCACTTCTGCAAATAGTAATTTTACAAATATGAATGTTAACTCTAAGTGTGATAGTGCGAATGATAAGGGTAGTTATATACCAGCCTTTGATGTTGTAGCTTCCAGTCAATCTTCCAATAACAAAGCGGTATCGTCTGTTTTCCGAGTGAATTCTTCAGATTCTTTCGAGATCATCAACAACAATGTTTTCCCTTTCCATGAACCTTCTGTCGGGTATCCAGCAATCACTCCCATCTATTCCAGTGAGTTTTCTTTTAATTCTGAATCCGTACTCAATAATAACTCGGACCTGAACACTAGGAGTCCAACTGAACATCTTTCATCTTTGGGCAATGACACAAGCGGCATAAAATCATCTTCTGTTTCTGGCCTCTTACCCACGGATCCTCTTTTTCCTCATTTAGGAAATTTTTCTTCCTCTGGTCTTAGTCCAGGCTTATTCACTCAAAGACCAGCTCTTGCTGCGGGGTACCCGTATTCGATTCCTGATTTCTCCCTGCCCGGTTCTTCCCCAGCTTTATTTAGTTCTAGTTCCAGCCAAGGGGTTCTTGGTTCCGGAGCCCTGCATCCCAGTTTGTGGATTCCAGGAACCTTGCAGCAGCCTGGTTTCTTCAGGAGACCCCGCGACTACGTCATTCCATGTAGGAAACCTGATCCAAAACAGGGAGAAATATTAGACGTATAGGTGCAAATTCAATCATTCTCGCAGTATGTACTGGAAAAGTTTCCCTTCTGCTTCATTCCAAAAAAACATGAGCTCAATTAACAACTCCTCTTTGACGAAAAAAAAAGAGATTCTTCTTATACCGATACAGGCAGTGCTATGTTAGAGTTGAAATAGTCGAGTACTAATTTCTTTGTAGAATGTTTCCAAGAAGCAACGATTATTAATTGAGAATATGAGAGCACATGTTTCAGTCTCCGCTGGGAAAGGATATCTGGGAAGCCTAAGAGGACAATCATAATGTGGCACCAAATCTTTCTTGGGAGCAAAATTTATGCGAAAATATTTAAAAATCGCCTGTTTTGCCTGTGTCGAAACAAAATTTCTGCCATAATTCGCTTGATCCTAATTGATACGTAGACAGTCTACATGAATAGTAAGTGATCAATCGACCGAAATGAATAATTTTCGTTTGTTCGTTAATCAACAAGATTCTCTTCTTGTAGAAGATACTGGCTTTAGGTATAGAAGCAGATGTAGGTTGCCGTATATAAAAATATTAGTGCAATATCGATGTGACTTAAATGTTATATATATATATATGTGTGTAGTGTTTAGTGTTAGGTTGTGGTGCTTTCTACTAATTGATTGCCGTGCGCGATGCGTCACTTGGATCTCCATCGTCCAATTCAATCAGGTTCAATTTCTCAGAAGCTTCAATCATGAGTGATCGATTCGCCATTTTGGATCAACTTTCACGCATTAATTACAAACCGATTACGCTCAAGTTCCCGAAAAGTTCAAGCTAACACGTCCCAACAATTGATCCAAGTGAGTCAATCGAGCACGCCCTATGTGCTAATAAGAGCGCGATCCGTGCTGTAGTGCAGCTTTGCCATTAGTAGTGCTACTAGCAAACTAGTTATTAGTTGCTCACTACGTTTCATTTACTAGGAGTTGAATTCTTTCACGCCGACTGTTATCATAATAAGAAAATTTTAGGCGACCATCAAATATCTGATGTTCTTTGTCCTAGAGATATTGGCTCTCTCACGTAACTTTGCTCCTGCAATGATTAAGTTAAATTTTGAGTTGAATTACGGCCACTTGAGCAGTTTTCGAATTTCAAGAGTACCCCATAAAACCTAGTAGAGTAGCTATTTTATCATTGTTCGATATTTTACCTTTTCTTTTATGACAAAAATTGACAAGAGCAAATTGATCTCCATGATATGCTTTGTATTGTATAATAATTTCATGCGATTATTGAAGTTTGACTGAATTTCGGCGGTCTCTGTCTTTTCCATTATTTTTTTTCTGCAGTAAAATTCATATTACACTTGGCGGTGTAATATTTGGCTGTAAATCTCAGAGTTACTGGTAGCGTACAGTGCCCAGAACCCACAGGCTGCACCATAGCACAACCGCCCGCGACAATAATCTGACAGTCACTGAATGATCCGAGCGTAGATAAGATATTGCCGCCGCCGCCATCCGCCCCCACCACTCCCGCAGAGGCGCGGGGAGCAGACGTACACAGTACCGTCGCCAACCCTTCCTCGCTTTCGCTAAGCTGCAGCGAACTGTAATTAGTCGTAATGTGGCCTAATGTTAATTAGTCGTAATTTGGGCAAAAATTAATTAGTCGTCAGTTGGTCTTAAAGTATCGTCATTGGACCTAAGATAAATTATCCGTCAGTTCGCCTAATATTAATTAGTCGCCACGTGACCTAAACTCAACTACTGTAATCGTCATTTGAGTTAAAATTACCAAGTCGTTATTTTACCTTATATTAATTAGCCGTCATTTGGCCGGAAAGTAATTTGTAATTAGTAATTTGAAATAAATTAGTTGTTATTTGACCCAAGCAAATAAGGCGCTATTGAGCTTAAGCTGAATTATTCTTTTTTTACTGGAAATTTGGTGTAGCCTCGTGGTATTTTTGGGCATGAAAGGTCTAAAGTTAACATTCTATGCACTGAGGAATGTGTCGGCCCAGAACCAGCACGCTATCCCGTGTACCGACGGAAAGTTTCTGTTTTGGTGTGCTGGTGCAGCACTACCGCTTTAGTCTTGCAGTGCACGCCAAAGTAGGTTTTCTGTCTGTGCACGAGTAGACGTGCTAGTTATAGGGCAACAGTTTCCTCACTGTATACCGGTGGTGCGTTGCCAGCACCAAGAAGCGTAAGGCGAGCAGCTGTCTCACAACTAGCACGCTTTGCTGTGACCTGACAGTTAGTACTTGTCTTAGCGGCACACCAAACTCAGTTCAACGAGAAGCAGGCAGGCTGGCAGTATTTGAGAAGCTCGAAATGCATTGGAACGAGCATACCGAACAGCGGCAGTTTAGCAGGCAGCTGCCCTCCAGAGCAGCCAGCGCTGGCTGCTATCGACCGATTCCTGCTCTAACTGCTGCTGTGTGCCTTGCCAGACGTGCGATACAGGGCTCCCATTCTTTGAGAATTTTCTCCAGATTTTGGGAGTTTGAGAGGGTTCCAGGAATTTTCAAACCAGTTTGTGGAATTTTTCCAAGCCTAATTCAAGAATTACGTAAATAATTAACAGTAACCCGTTACCACATACATTAAGATAAGCATGAAGTTTTTATTTATATTCTTTTATAACTATCTGCGCGAAATTTTCTTAAGATTTAGGGAAATCCAAACTCTCATCTAGGGAATTTGAAAAACTCAGAGTTGAATCACTGGCCTGCGATCAGAGTGCACTTGAACGTCGACCGCACAGGTTCTGCGTCAGATGCGTACTGCTGCTCAGTGTTACCAAATGACATTAGGACTTTCTTGCAAAACCGCTGCAGAGAAAATCAGTACTTAGTAACAAAGAAATAGGGAAAAGACTATGATCCACCGATTTCTTGCTGAATTACTGTTCCAATGCAATTTCCTCACAATAGATAAACAATCTGTGCATTCTCTACTGGGGCTATCGTCTTGTCATAGAAATCCATCAATCCAATTTTGTTGATGGCAACTTTTGGCAGTTTGAAGTTTTTGTAACGTTTACTATGCCTCGTTAGAACATATTTTGCGGTGATAATAGCTGATAGCATAGGCAGTTACATTTTGTTTCTTACCTTATTTTTCACGGTGTTCGTGCTACTGCATAACGTTTGACTTCGGCATTCGAATGGGGTAAACCTAGTTTTGAAGTAAATGCTGCCACATCCTTAAATTGGCTTCCTCCGAAACTACAAAAAACTAATGATTTGTTAATGAATAAGTCGAAATATTTGTCACTCAGGATTCATATTTATCGGATAAATTAGAATATCTTCTGAGTTTTAGTTTTATTGCCCAAGCTTAGCGTTTTGAAATTTCGTTCCCCTGACGACGATCAGTGTTTAACTGTTCGAAAGCTTGGGCAATAAAACTAAAGCTCAGAAGATATTCTAATTTATCCGCTAAATAATGATTTGTTAGTAGTTATATCATAAAATTCATTCAGTTACACGCTAAATTTGCTATCAGTAGTTAAATTTTCATTGTAATAAGGAACTATAACGTTCTCCACTAGTTCGCACACAAAGCGCGATGTATCACTTCTTTACTATCGGATTTGGTAATTTTGCACAAGTCGTTCAGATGATCACAGGAATTGAATGCTGCACGGCAGCAAATATATATGGCTGACTTAACTTCCACCGTCGATGTCTCATATTTTTTAACAACGTATATAACTCGTAAAAGAAGTACTCTAATATGGACTGGCAAGTTAGTGCTTTTTGTTAAACTTTTAAGCGTACTTCGCTTTATCTTTATACTCATTGCGAGGCGAAGGATATGCTGAATTACTTTGTAAGTTTACCCGGCACTAAAAAAAAGGATCATAATATAATAGGTATGACATTGCATAGAATGAATAGCTCCTGCACAGACAAATGACGCGGAGGCAGCAACTCGATCTGTCTCGTAATGAACGAATTTAATACACGTTTAGTACGGCCGGCAGAGTTACAATATCTTTTCCATGCTGCAATAATGAACGAAGGACAGTTTTATCTCAATTGTACCTTACTTTGTGTCAGCAGCATTCAAATTCGGCATATAATGTCGGATAAGTAAGAAAGATGTCACAAATGCTAAATCTAGCGTATAAATGCTAAATTGTCAACACTGCAAAGCTGCACCTTTGCATTTGCTATAATACTCGTGGTGTGTAAGGCATACTGCCTGCCAGCCTACCCTCCTGCCTGCCAGCCTACCCTCCTGCCTGCCAGCTCAATTGCTCCCGGTGTGCCAGCGCTCTTAAGCCGTGCTGGTTTTGAACACAAGCTTGCCTTACGCTTCTCAGTGAACCACACAGTGGTGCTGTTCTCTGTATTTATAAGTTCGGAAATTACCGGCGTTGAAAATGCTGCGAATGTGCTGCCAACATTGTTGATTTTATCTTTGAAATTAATTTTTTTCAGAATTTGTAAATAGAAATTTATCCTTTGGGTACTAAGATCAGTTAGATTTCAATGGCATCAGCAGTACTGAAAACATTTTATAAATATCTTTTATGAACAACTCGTGTCAAAGGGGATCTAATTTTGTATTTATTAAATTGAAACCCTACGGTATCGAACTACTCTGCAACGTGATGGATTGTATTAGGCTAAACATGTTGCCAATCTCCGCTACTAAACATATGATACTAACGAATGTAGTCTTATTTTCTATATGGAAAACTCACAATGAGATACGTATATGTGTTCCCAAGGTTAAAGAGTTAAAGATGCGTTTTAATAAAAACCCTTAATAAAACCATTACTGGGGTTGTGTGCTCGTATTAACTGGTGATCATCGCTAGCGAAGAATTTAGTGGATCCCAGCCCTCTCTGTGCCCGACACCTCTAAAATGAGGTTTTATATGTTCTCGCATATCCTACAAAATTAATAACTCGGGACGATAAAAACTGAAATTTGTGCTATACATTTGCCTTAACATATTTATTTAAATTATTTTAGCTAAACTACTTAATCCAAGATTTCGTACCCCTTAAAATGTCAACTCGCTCTCCCGGTTTGGAATCCCTATTATGGAGATGAAATTCCAGAGTGTGGTTGCAATAACCCCAGGGTTTCCTGTACTTCCCCAGTGTAACCCAGCACTTCACAATGTCGTAGTCTGTTACCGCATATAGACAAAGTAACCTCGGTTATTTCATCTGAGGTCCCAGTAAATGCTTTGCGGGTTACGGTAACCCTTTGTAAATGTTTGGATACACGATGCGTTTGCTTAGAAAAGAATCTGGCTGCTGCTTAGAAGCTCGTGTTAATCACGACCTAGTTGGGCTGCCACCGCTTGACCACCACTAACCTATTACAAGTGTCCTAAAACCAGCACGCCTTCCCGTGTAATGGCAGTTTTCCTGAAGAAGAAGCACGCCAAGGCATAGATTTGCGGTCGGAGCTCGGAGTAGCGTGTTGGTTTTGGGACAATAATTTTTTTTCTCTGTGGGTGCTACACTGGTTACTGTGGGTGCTACACTGGTTACTGTGGGTGCTACACTGGTTACTGTGGGTGCTACACTGGTTACTGTGGGTGCTACACTGGTTACTGTGCGGGGTTGTGACTACAACACGAATTT
>LQNS02000227.1:193878-211283 GCA_001587735.2 Parhyale hawaiensis
GGCCAGATGCTACATCCCCTGCGGAGAAGGCACTCGGGACCCTTGGGTGCGTGATGCCCAAACATGTTGTGGCAGGGAAAGGGCCCGCCACAATATGCCTCTGAGGGCTGGTGGGTCCATCTTCGTGGTGTCGAGAGAAGATATAAAAATAATACAAAAATTATCTCACCAGTTTTGAAGGGGTATGCTGTTAAGTTTAGGCAAGTAACGTGTCCGTTTCTCTTATGAGTAACATTTTTAATAGTAATATTTTCAACTGCAATTATCGTCGTAGGGTTAAATTGAATATTTTAACCCTTTAATACCTAGTGTACCCATATATGGACGTAACAAATACTACAATTCCGTTGAAAATTGGTATTTAGTCCTACTTAACGCGGGACATATTCACACCAGGAAACACGGGTCCAGCTATGAGTCGGGCGAAATGGAACTCTGTTGTCTTCAACTGCAAGCAAGGCCTTGTGAGTTTCACAGTGAAATATTATACCATTCCAAAAACTATTCCAGTTCCTGTTGTTGAATTTCGTACGACATTCCAAACGAAACAATCCCGTGTCTGTTGGAGTTAGTCATGGAACACTAACCGCATATCCCTATCGGCAGATATACTTGGGGTGTATTTTACCCGTGTTTAGCATTTTTGGTGTAACCCTAAAATAAAAATAAGGTTAGTGCAGATAGCAGAAGGTTAACTACCAGAAGGGCGTTGGTATCTCCTCTGCCATTAGTACCATTTCTACGAAACTTGATATTGAACTGGGAAGTTAATGGATGGGTAAAATATATTCCTGGAAGCTGGGAAGTCTTCATTAAAGAAATAGAAAATAGTCGGAATATTACAGCTGTGCAAATTTCCGTCTTCCATTTTTATCCGTAGCTTAGGACGCCTTTGTAAATTTTGCTTGATTAGAAATTTAATTAATTGAAATTTCCTGAAATTTTAATAACTCTCTAGTTCATATCGCGCTTCGGTGTTCATTAAGAGTTAGCCTCATGCTACTTTCAACTTCAACGTTCTGCTATATTATCAAACACTATGCTCAAGACCTATTTGTTTTTGCCCGTTTATTTAACTATTTAACTGTCTACCCTATACCACTTTCGATGCATCCTTGGTTACTTCTTCTCCTGGGCACCCATGATCTTAAAAACGAAATTTTTAAAGTGGCAGAAGTAGTCGTTATTTTTCGACGATCGATGTTTGGGCGTTTAAAGGTCAATGTCAATTGTATTATTATTACGTCACATGCTCTGTCTTGAGAAACAGTTAAATTGTGTTGATGATCTGTCCGTCCTTTTGTCTCTTTGCTTTTTTTTTGGTCTCGTAGCAACATAACTAAAAAATATGGACGGATTTTTATGAAATTTAAGGAAACTGCTAGGAATATCACGAGAAACAATTGAATACATTTTAGTGATAAAACAAGTCAGTACGTTCATGTGGCTACCAATCTTTGTGTTAGTCTAGTGCTGTTGGCGGAAGTGAGCGCTCTTGGAGTGCAGCTCCACTTACTATTGAAAATTATAAGTTTGCAGCTACATCCAGTGTACTAATTGTTGCATAACTGGACCAATATATTACTGATAGTAACTGTTGCTGTTGTTTATTATAACAATAGAGCTATTTACCGCAGTGTGTCTTACTTACCTAACTTAATGTTAATCAGATACCGCTATTTCGAGCACAGTTCTTGGCCGCTTTGCATGCTAAAATCGTAAACCATCTACTGGGGCGGCCAAATAAAGTGTTAAAGATGGTAGAGTAACGAAAATTATTGTAGGCGCTGCATAGCATCTTATCGATATTACGACCATTCGCATGACATCGTATCCATGCTGCGAAAATCCGCATGGTATCGAATCCATACTACGGTTCCACGACCATCCGCATGGTATCGTATCTATTCCACGACCATCCGCATGGTATCGAAACCATATTACGGTTCCACGACCATCCGCATGGTATTGTATCTATTCCACGACGATCCGCATGCATGAAGTAAAGTGAGTTACGAGAGGGCTTTCGTGAAAAACATCGAAAAATGACTTCATCAATAACGTCACATCGACGAACCATACAGCTGAAGAGTGTATGAGCATTTCATACAAAGTTGCCAAAATCTCACTAGTTGCAAACTTCAAGCCAGTAAATACGTAAATAAATGAATAGAATAAGCTCCCAGAATAAAAAAATTAGTCACCTGTTACCAATAAGGTGTAGGACCTCCACGACCGCGTTGTAATAGCAGTTATTGTGGAACGCATTGAGTCTACTGGATTTCTAATGTACACTTGATCCATTTTGAGCCACTCTTGCATCAATCGATTTCTTAGATGAGCGAAAGTACGGGGGGGGGGGGGGTCTTCTCGGCGCCTAATATGTTCAAGATGGTCCCGTAAATTCTCGATGGGGTTCATGTCTGGAGACTTAGCCGGCCATTCTAGGTGCCTTACACAACCAGAATGGTTTTCATGCCAATGCATGACCGATCCAGCCAGACATATACAGCAGTTATTATTCTTTTTATTCTGGAAGATTGGCAAAGTAGCAGTTCGATCCTGATGCAGATACTGCGCAAATGGTAGAACTTGGTCGTTTAACAAATCAATGTAGCCTTCCTGATTCAGTTTGAGGATTATTGCAACCAGAAACCCAACTTCCGGGTAATCAAAACAGCCCCGGGACGTGACAGACTCACCTTCCGCTTCTATCGCCTCTTGCATACAGGCTTCGTTGAAGGCTGCATGTAGTAACAGGTGACTAATTTCTTGTCCGGGAGCTTATATACTAATTGAACAATAAACAATTATTAGAAAATTGTATTACAGGGTGGTAGAGGCTATTTTTCATTATAATTATTAGAATACACCAGACTGGCAACGTGAAAACCGAGGAAACTCCATTAGGTTATCAGCCCCCACGCAACCAGCCCGAGAAAAGAAGAAAGAAACAAAGAGATAATTAAAGATCACAGAATCACTCTGTTTACCTACAATTTGCTTAAAGCTGCCAATGCCCGCACCAACAAAGGCAGAGCCATCAGATTATTCCAAACATCCACACATGATGGAACGAACGAGAATTCTGGCTTGTACGACATAGTACCGGCTCGAGGACAAGCTCATGAAGGGCACAATTTCGCCGAGTATCCCAGAGCGCCCCCGCGCTCTGGAAGAAAAACCGCCTGTGGATGAGTATGGCAATGATTTATTTTATAGGGAAAGCAAGCGCCACCAAAGAGCTTCAATAGAGGAGGGGGGAGCCATGTGGCCCCTTGCAAAGATTCGCCAGTGAGTCAACCAGATCTTTTGTAGTCGTGAGACGCGTGCATGGATCTCATTGGTGGAAGTGACGGGGGAGCAGTGAGTACGGGGAACAGCAGACAAAGCGATGTACTGATATGCGATTGTTGCATCGGCGACTGGCTGTAGCCATAAGCGACTCTTTAGCTTCACGGACGAAGCTCCTAGCTCCCTCCTTTCTATTGAAGCTCCTTGCACGCCTATGACGCAGCGACGATGCGCCAGATCACAGGGCACAACACCATCCAGTGTAAACGCAGATCGACGAACCACTCTGTGAAGCAAACTCAGATGACAATCGGCAGCAGAACCCCAGACTAAGGAGCAGTATTCCAAAAGGGGAGGACATAATAACGACGTAGAGCAGCGAAGTATTAACTCTACCGAGCCAAACACCTTCCAAGGACGTCGCATGAGACCGATTTTCTGCGATGCTCGTGAGGCAGCTGAACGGATGTGGGCATCAAAACGTCAAATTAGAATTCACAAGAAGCAACACACCATCCAGTATGAGCGCGAAGAAAGCAGGTTTAACTGTACGTAGACACGACTCACACGAGCATAGTTTTAGTCTTAACTGCATTTAATCTCATCCCCCCCCCAGCACTAGAGGTATTTCTTGGGCCGGTATGGTGCCTTGATTTAACTCCTTTGAAATGAAGCCTTATTTATACTTCATATTCATTTCATAATGCTCTTCACAAAAGATTTTTGATATATCACTGTATTTTTCTACCTAATCTATTCAATCTGCCGCTTCTGAGTGGCCGGCTACTTGAGCCGCACCCATACACACACAATAAGGTAAAGTGATTATCGTCAATTACAGGAAGTTTGGGCAATAAACATTCATATTGTTTATCTCGCGTTAAGAATATAACACAACTCATAGTTTTGGTGAGGATTAAGAGCCCAACCCAAAAACCTTATGTCCTACCCTCTAATGCTCTTGATTCGTCGATTTGACGTCATAGGCCGACATGTGGTCGTAGCTAAATTTCAATTTAGTCCAGTTGAGTCCTCCCGTTACACTCAGTTACCTGGTCAGCATGGCATCGTATACAAGCTACCGCTAATTTACACTCTTTAATTACTGTAGTACTGTATGCTTGAAAAGTAAATTCGGTGGTATTTGCGTTTCTCAAGTGTTCCTAACTAGACTAAAATTTGCGAATAAAGAATCAAAGACATAAAGCTGGCGAAGGGGAAAAATGAAGCAAAGAAAGGTAGAAAATATACAGTGGACCCACTCAATGAAGAGTGTGCGGATTGGGAACACGTCAGAAAACAGGAGGAAACAAGTACAAAATAAAACCGCCGCTGAGGAGGCATCACTTGCACACCGATTACGTTTGAGACGCACCAAGACTCGATCTTTCTCTATAGGGGAGTTGGCCGTGGTTTAGAGCGATATCATTTTCGGATAAAGCGTAAAATTTGATCTAAAGTGGTGAATCCAACGCTCACCGTTGGCGTTCCCAACAAATTAGAGGTAATCGGGTTAGCTTAACCTCATCAGAGAGGGCGAATCCAATGTGCCCATGGCTTACCTTTCAGAAATCGAGCGTCGGGATTTGCTGTTCTTGCTGCGCTATTTCCGCACATAGTTGTGTTCAGCCGTGTGGTTCACTAATTTACTAGCAGTCTGCTCGTCGCTACTTCTTTCCTATCGTTGGACCACAGTGCTACCTGCGGAAAAGGGAAATTAATCTGGGATTATATTAATTATTACCATTCATCAATATCACTATTAATATTGATTATTATTATTAATTTAAATTAGAATCGTACAGTAGATCATGATGATTTAACAGCTCATAAACGGCCCTCCCAGTGAGCGTGGGATGGGCAGAGGTATCGTTCGTTGGATGCCCTTACCGTATGTTTATGGAGAGGCACCTTCATGGGATTGTATAGGCTACGTCAGGGTTGGCCGGTTTAAACCAATCGGTCTAAACCAAATAAACAACCATGGTTTAAACCAATCAAATAAAACAATTTTTTTTTGTTTTTATTCAACTTTTTTGGTTTTTATTCATAAACATTTTAAATTAAGCAGTTTTACTTCTAGAAAGTATCAAATTTTAGTCACACAATGGGTGAGTTAATGTGTTTCTATTTAGGTGTCCGTTTGACTATTGGGACAGTTAGGGTCAACTATTGTTCTTATTTACTAAAAACCTATGACTTATTGAATTTTGTGTTATTCTATATCAGAGATGCATGTCTAATTATGTTCTGGTAAGCTAGAAGCTACTGAAAATTAGAAGTTATAGTTGCTATTATATAGCTTATGAGAAGGATGTAGGCATATAGCTATTTCACTTTTTTCAGTTTAACATTTTGCTTTTAATTAGCTAGTAGCTAGCCATTTTTATCGAGTTTTCTTTGTATTTCGAAGTTTTTTGTAAGTTAATTGAAAGGATTTTGTAGCTATTTCACTTTCTTCAGTTCATTACTCTGTTCTTAATTAGCTAGTACCGTTAGCTAGCAAAATCTGTATAGTTGTGTTTGTAATTTGAATTGTTTTCAAGTTTTTCAAAGGATTTTATGTTGCGATAATTATAAATCATAGCTTCTCTGCAGTTTGGATATTAAATGTAGCTATAGCAATAGGAAGTTGAAATGATGCGACTATGATTGATGATGATTAGCTAACTACACGTTTACTTCGAAGAAAACCCTTTAAATGTTGGGTAAAATTCCTAGAACTAGAAAAAACTACAAAAAAATGGCTTTTGGTTTAAACAAAAAAAAAAAAAAACAAAAAAACATGGTTTTTGCCAGCCCTGGGCTACGTTAGCCTTAGGTCTTTGAAACCTTTTTCTCTCTTTGTTCAGTCTGTTGCGTGTTTCTCCTACGGATGTTACTTACAGTCCTTTTCTATCTCCCGTCTACCTTATGATTTCGTGTTCCCATGCTCGATGACCCTCCAAGTAAGTGATCCATTCCGTCGTTTGCCAAAATGGAATATTTTTTGCTTTTTCCTATCGGTTAAATAAGCATGTTCTAGCAATTTTATTCATAAGGAAAGTTGAGATACAATAACCTGCAAGTTGGACAATTTAAATGAAAATACTAGTTATTTTCCACCTGCATGTGTACAATATTTCTCAAAAAATATTCTTAATGTACCAAAAATTTTTGCACTTTTCGACATTAAGTATATTTCCATGAATCTTTGGTGTTTGAAACTTCTACTAAAAAAAGGACATAAGCAAATGCAGTAAAGAGCATATCAAATTTAAAACCTGGCTAACTCCTCTCCTACATAGAAATAACAACGAATGTCAGAATATACAGTAGGGTAGCAAAAATAAATAAATAAAATCGTACAGTAAAAGCTATGTATGTTAATGCTTCGACGCATAGCTTTTATTCGCCAGAACTGCCTCGAGTCGATGTTTACAGGAAGAGAAGGCCTTACACAAATCCTGAGTGATTCTTTCCTTTCCTTAAGACGAACATTTTCTAATTCAGCCTGATTAGAAGGATCTGCAAATTTTAATATTTTAAGATTCGTGAAAAAAAATATTGGAAAAATGAGAGCGGCAAATTCCCATTATGTTTACGCTGTACAGAGGTACTATGAAGAGGGTAATTGCGTAGTGGTATTCCTGTTTCGAAATGCAAAAGGAAACTTACAGTCGATGATAAAAGATTTCGCTGCTCGTAAATGCAAAGTTGCCAATTTTTAAATAAGCTATATCCTTTTGCCAAAAGGAACGCCTCGGTGGCGTAAGACCATCACCTACGTTGGGAGCAAATTTCATCGCCGTCATTTTTTTTAATGACCAGCTAACCTAGTTTTCTGGCCTGGGTCACATCGAGGACAGCCCAACAGACTCCCTGCAAAAAATTATGAAGAAAGCACAGCTCCTTCTACCTGTTTTTGGGTAGGGAGCAAATTTCATTGCCGTCATTTGTTGTGGCTAGCTAATCCTATTTTTAGCTCTTTTTTGCATGGGTTACATTGAGGACAGCCCACCAGACTCCCTGCGAAAAATCAGGAACCTCGCTCCGCTCCTTCTACCTGTTTTATGGTGGAGAACAAGTTTCATCGCCGTCATTTTTAATGGCCAGCTATTCCCAGCAGTGTTTTTGGCATGGGTCACATCGAGGGAAACCAACCAGACTCTCTGCAAATAATTATGAACATTGCTCAACTCCTTCGACCATTTATTGGGTGGACACATAGAAAAAAAAATTTCATTAAAAAGATGGTGTTGTTTCTGGTGTTGTTTACTAGAAGTTCTCTTGTAAGGGCGGTATTATGATTATTACTTGTATGAGACTTCGGTGAACCGGTAGCCAAGTGCATAGTTAGGGGGCGAGATAGTGTTGTTGTTGTGAGGCCAATATACGAGCATTGTTATATATATACAAACATATTTACTTAAATCTTTAACGAAAACATTATCACCTCTCTCACTTTGTTCGCGGGTGATAACTAGGTATGGAATGGACCATTAATGCTGATATTACCAGTGTAATTAAGAAAATAGTAGAGTTCAGAAAATCTTAAAAAAAGCAAACTCGGCAGGTATTCCTCATATTTTCATTGTAAAAAGGTGTCAGTATCACGGTAATTGGGGGTGGTATTTCTTTAAGCAGATGCAATGGGAACCACACAATCCATGACAAGAGATTTCGCATATGGACGATGCAAAATGGTCATCTTTAAGATGAGCTACATTTTACCAAAACCTGAGTTCACCACAGAGATACCAAAGTTAAACTAGGTATGGTATGAACTATGTATGTTGGATATAGTACTGAAATCGGAAACAAGTGCAAATTTTGGAAAAATTGCTAAATGTGTACCGTGAAAGTTTTTCGAAAAAAGTGTTAAAGGTAAAGGTTAGCTGATGCTTCTTATGTTTGCACAGTAGAAAGGTATTAGTGTTAGGGTAATTGCCTGGTGGTATTCCTATTTCCCACTGCAGTTTTTCGTAAAAAAACAGATTTACCAGATTCGTCTCCATATTCATACGGTAGAAAGGCATTATAACGTTCCTAAAGCTAGGATTAGGAAAACTCATAACAAATGAAAAAGTATTCGCAAATTCTGGGAACAAAGAGGACTGACTCGATTTACGGCAACTTTCGGAATCCATCGACGTCGTCAGTTAGATCCCTTGGTGACGTCACTGGGTTACCTCGGAGACGTCCCTGGGTTACCTCGGAGACGTCCCTGGGTTACCTCGGAGACGTCCCTGGGTTACCTCGGAGACGTCCCTGGGTTACCTCGGAGACGTCCCTGGGTTACCTCGGAGACGTCACTGGGTTACCTCGGAGACGTCACTGGGTTACCTCGGAGACGTCACTGGGTTACCTCGGAGACGTCACTGGGTTACCTCGGAGACGTCCCTGGGTTACCTCGGAGACGTCCCTGGGTTACCTCGGAGACGTCACTGGGTTACCTCAGAGACGTCACTGGGTTACCTCGGAGACGTCACTGGAGTCTCTCCGTAGGATGGGCGAACCCAAATAAGCTAATCATATTATCGATCCTATGACCAGCAAGGAAGTAAATTTAAATTTTTATTGCCAAATTAATATAAACGATTTATTAGTAGAAGCTTCATTGTTTTCGGATGACGCACTGCATGCGGCCTTGCCGGTTCGTTTGAGGAAGCAGGTACTGACAACATAGCCATTATTACCTTTGAAACATATGGGACAACATATGGGACAAAACAACACTATTAGGTTCAATAGTTTAAGTGAGGGCCTGCTTGGTTGGGGGCTCGGTTACGTTGCTTTATGTAAGGTTTGGATATTTTAACTCTTTGTAAAATATTATTATTACATAGTTCAGTTTCAGCCTTCTTATACTATCCCAAGTTTGATATTCTCAGAGAGGAAATTAAAGTGTCATAGAATGATAAGGTAAAATGAGGAACTCATTGACGAGAGTATTCCCACATCGAAACAACATCTTTGGGTACAGCAAATCGGGAAAGATGAGGAAAAACAAGGGAAAGCATCATGAAAAGGAGTTTGAAACTGGATAGAAGTAGCCACGGAGGAAAGATGTTGCGAAGGCCTTGTGCTTAAGATAATCTACGGAGTCTCCCTGGGCCTGGGGTCGGTGCTCCTCACGACATAGGGTGGGGCTACGTAGCGCATCACTTATCATATAACAAAGAAAGTTTTCATAAAGCATTAATTGTGTAATTGAAAAACTTCGAAATATTCTCGAGTACCTGGCATTTTAAAGCATTTGTTCATATAATAAACACTTTTTCGTCATGATTATTATTATAGTAATAGTTTTACCACCTTATCCACTCGATGAGTGATTCCTACAGAGCAGACTCTGTCTTTCTACATAGCTCAGTAGGAATATTTTATCCCGGTATTCCTGCCGGAAAATCTCGATTGGCTCAGTGCGCAACTACTGCGGGAAAAAGGCGCAAAGAATAGATAAAGACACTCGAGGACGGCCCCATTCGGGCCTTCCACAAGAGAGAGAGTTGAGAAGTCCCACGAACTAGGTCGGCTGTCTCGATCGATAGCCCACCTCAAGGAACAGAAAGGGAAAAATAGTGAACCTACCTAACTTTACAAAACTAACCTCGTCAGCAGGAACTGCGGCCATATGCAATATTCCCTGCGCAGAAGGGACTCGGGACCCAGGGTGTGTGATGCCCAAACATACTGTGGCAGGGAAAGGGCCCGCCACAATATGCCCCCGAGGGCTTTTTCGTCATTGTTCGCTCCGAGTGAAGAAGAGCCCGTGGAAAAGCGTAGACGGCAAGGCCTTCTTCACCTCTTCCTTATGCCTATTAAATGACGATACCCCTACGCGGCTTCTTTCAATGAAGCGTCCGTCTTCACCCGATTTATCAATCAACTCAGCTTATATAGTTCAATCGGCTACATGGTCAACGTGCATTAAGCGAAACTCCGACCAATTACCTATTACGATCGTTCTTCGATCACGTTTCAGCTCCTCCCCTAGGCTATAGCCCGGCAAACGTTCGTTAACTATACGAATGCTAATTGAGTTTTGTTGAGCGTGTCGAGAAACCATCGTTTTTCGTAAGTTGTGTTAGCGTCCACCTGTTCCAGCGAACTCGCTTAACCCCGACTCACTCTAAGCCCAATTTCAACGTGGCCGGAATTGAAAGAAAAGGAAATTAGACAAACCAGTCCTTGCCTCACCTAACCTACCCGAAGTTATGGAGAGGTCTTTTATAACTTACCCGAAATTAGTTCGGGTTTTGCGACAGTAGGGCCTACAGAGAGCGGTCATTGGGTACATGTGATTCTCTGGTTAGGGTGAGGTGATCATACACTACACTGTGCCGCGACGATAGGGGAACACTATGGTCGATACGTTTCTTTCATTTGGCTGAGCAATTGTTTGACTTTGGGATTTATGTGCAAATTGTTACTTTGAAATTACTTTTCCAAAGAGAAAAGAGTTCGCTGATGTGCTAATTTAATGATTTCTATGAGAATGTCATTAAAAAATTACTTACAAAATAGACGTTTAATTAAACGAATCCTAACCATCTGCGTTAAAGTAATGATACAATGCTGAACTTAATAAATCAATATCTCAAAAACTACTCATTTCCGACGGCTGTGACTTATAAATTCGTATTATGCGCATCAATATCTACCCAAATAATGGTTTAAAATTTCTGGGTTTGAGTGAGGTAACTGTAAAATAAAACCTTTTATTTACCGTTACAGAAGCAATGAAGTGATTATATTTATATGCCATTATTTACGTATTTAACCGTACATGCGTCAATGCGGAAGGCCTCGCACTTCCAGTAGCCATCCCTGGTCAAAATGGAGCAGATAGGGCGACGCTCCATCCGTAAAACGACGTAGCCTAACATGAATTACCTATTTGAGCTTTAAGTTACTTTTTGTGCTTTCGGTTAGGCAGAGTGGTTCTTAGGCAACTATGTAGGTAGGCTTAGGTAATGGAAGAACGGGATCGCCTAGGTAACATCTATCCTCTACATTTCTAAACAGTTTGAAAAGTAATTGCTTATGACGGTTATGACAATATATTAACAATATATTTTGCGTTTAGCCCATCAACGTCTACCTGAACTAGGTCATAAAAATTTAATAATTTATGGAGCCGAGTGGGAGGGATGAGTGGCTGGGTTTGGAGACTGATAGCCATCACAAATCTCCACTCTTTGAGACATTAGAGGTTTTTACTTTCCGGTTAGGTTTGGTGTATATAACATAGTGTGGGAATGAGACTGAAATATCAAAGCTGGCAAATAATGCAATTATTGCACAGTAATTGTAAGCCATAGAATGAAGTTATAAGCTTATAATATTCTGTTGCCAGCTGTAGAGGACTCTAATGCTTAGTTCACTGGTTTCTAACTAAGTGCTGTGACAGCATATAAATGTATGTCTGAGGTATGTTGCCACTGTATGAAAAATAAAAATGTTGAATATTATTTAGGCTAATTACGTTATTTACTGTGGGATACACGCACAATTTACCCCAAACTTACCTATACATATACGTGCATTTTTTTTTGCAACAGTATGTGCAGAGCAAACATGAAGTGGACTACCTGCGGCTGGAGAATGCCACGTTACTGGACGAGATGGAACAAACGTTTCTCACCTGCCCTGCAGCGGTGACACCTTCTTCTCTCGTAGGTCACGAGGAGGTGACCCCCTTCACCGGGATCCCGGCCGTTGCTGGTCCAAATGTAAACAAAAAATCACTTGAAAGACAAATTCGCAGCTGTTCCAAATGTTCTTCTTGCGAACGCCCCACACGGATTCCTGAAAATACGGTCGAGAAGAGAAAAATTGGTTCGAAATCCTGCACTCCGGACTGCCTAAATGTTGATGGGCATGGGTCTCGCAAGTTGTCCATTCGAGGACCGAGGGATGACCGCGAAGAAGAAGTAAAAGCGTTTACAACCGCAAGCAGATTATCGAAACGGAGAAACGAATCGGTGAGAGTGAGAGCGGATTTAGGAGAAAACGATGGACGAGCAAAAGAACAAAGTGAAGATGGCGGCGACGACTGGAGGGAAGATTGCGTAGAAGGTGGAGGAAATGGAAAGAACGAAAGTTCCTTCGTTCCTGAAGAGGGAAGAGTAGAGGGCTGGCTCCCAGTGGCTCGAAAGAAGATGGGGTGCCAGAGGTACTCCGCATCACCATCGGACAACGCTCAGGTGAGTGTGCGTGCGCTCGATTCTCTATCATTTCCAATCAAATTTAAGTCAGTAATTGCAGGACGATTGCGCTTGAGACGGCGCCAGACTCAAGAGCCTAAAATTCCAGCCACAGTCCTTCAACCAAATTCCACGATTGCTGCTCCGGACTCGTTAAAGTAAATTGGAATAGATGATTCGGTTTAACCGGGCAAATCGAATATACTGATAATGATCTAAATAATCTTGTCTATGGATTTCACCAAGCTCCTTTACATCAAGGAAAACATTGCACTCTCTGATGCTCATTTTGTAAGCCATTTTGCACAGAATCTTTACACTGCACAAAACTACTATTACTACTCTTTACGTTTCACACCATATCGTACATTGTTTCATAAATTTCGTACAACTCTCTTACACTGTTCGAACCCACTACTAACTACACTCTACGCTCTTCACCTTTTCGTACAACATTTTCCACAACACATAATTTTCGCGATATTTTCTACAACATTCATTACAAAATTTCATACAGCACCCTTACACGGCACAAGCTGAATACTACAACTCTCTACGCATTACACTATTTTGTACAATCATGTTGTGCTGCTCTACTGCCTACACTTCACGTTTCATACCACGACAGTACTTCTCAGCCCAACAGCGTACTTCCTATACTTTAATGTTGATTTCGTACAGGACAGCTGCACTACACATTCTCATTCCTGAGCTGCGATGCACGTACATATCACACACAACACAGCAGTGCACGAAATTGTTCCTATTCTCTGATACTCAATGCATACACAATATATAGCTTCGTACAAAATTATTCCTAACCTCTGATACTCATTACCTAAACAACACCGCTACGTACAAACTTATGAATAACCTCCAATACCCACTTCATCCACAACACTGGGCAAAATTTTTCCGAGCCTCTGATGCTCATTACCTAAGCAGCACTGCATCGTACAAAACTATTCCTATAACCTTCGATATCCAGTTCGTCCATAACACTGCCCTGTATCGCCCCAAAAACTCATCACATGCATTGTTCATAAAGGAGCCTGCAGGCTGCAGATATTGCGAGTGTTTGCACTTTATTTAACTAATACAGCAGACCAGCGAGCAGCACCGCGTGTGGTCTATTTTGCACCACCTGCTCGCCAATTAATGCCTTCGCCAAACGCTCGTCAATAAATCAGATTTTGATAAATAGTCAGGAATTCATCATTTATCAGCGAGGAATGCAATTCTAAATTCCATTTTTCAATCTCCGGCGAAAGTTGGGGGAATATTGCTTGGATGGGGAAGTGATGGTGGTGGTGATGGTGGGGATTTTGGTGGTGGAACACACGTGGTGAGGAGGTACTATAATAAGAGCATGGTTGTTGTAGGGAGGTAATAAAATGACAGGTGAACGATAATGATGGTGATGATATCGGTGGTGTCGATGGTGGTACTGAAATAGATGATGATCAGCTTAGTGATGGTACGTGGATGATAATGGTTGTGGTTAGGTTTTGGTAGTGGGTATAAGATAATATTACAAGAGCATACGAAATATGTGATATTGACGCTGATGGTAGAGGTGAAGATACTGAAATGAATGAAAAGGCTATGATGACGTGGTATGAAAAGGGTGAGTGGGGTAGTGATGAGTGTGATGACACAATAACACAAAGCGGTGATGAAGGTATTAATGGAGACTGAGTGATCGATGAAGTTAGTTACTGGTCCAGTAGAGATGCGTGAGCTGGGCAAGAATTATTTGGAAAGAAAATAGTGAAAAGAGTAGATGTGGAATTGGTGGTGAAAACGGTAGCAGTGATAAGGGAAGGGTGAATGGTGATGCGACGATGGGGTTATGAAAGCATGGGTGATGACACAAGGTGGTGATTATTTGTAGCCATTGGTGATGGGCGTAGTCTTGTGTGAAAAAGTAATGTAAGGTTGGCTATGATGGCGATATTTTTAGGTACGATTGGGGTAATAATTTTTGACAAAGGCAACATGAGCAGCAATGATGAGGGAGGCCGTTATCGCGGTTGACGTGATAACTATATAGGGGAGGTGATGGAGGTATTGAGTATATGTATGACCCCTACGGGAAAGAACTACGGTGTGTTTCATTCTCTGCCTTTAATTATTATTATTATTAAAATTATTAGGATGATTGTTCTTATCAAAATTACACGCCTGAGTGTCTATAGTCAGGTAATGAAATCCAACAGGAACGTAAGCAGCCCCAGGACTCCTAGATTTGCCATAAGGTTCGCAGTCGGCTTGAATGCCTGCAGTTCAAATAGTGAACATAAATAAGAACTGTATGAATGGCCTCAATTTGCTTTAAGGAAATTAAGTGCTGCAATATCGATACCGGGGGGGGGGGGGCAACTACCCCTCGGCTTCTGTGTATGCACGACATTGCAGTTTTTGCAGCAATACTCTGTATTTCAGCTCAACGAAGATCTTCCCGCTGAAGCTGAAGCGCTGAAAGAGTCACAAGAGGCGCTGGAAGAGCCCCAGAGCGCCCACCTCATGGTGCTGAGTCTGCTCAAGGAATGTAACACACTTGAGGTCCAGGTAACTATAATTAACTTTGAAAAAAGCGTTGTCCCTAAACCAGTACGCCTTCCCGTGTATTAACAAATATAAGCCAGGTATTCCTGCTGCAGGAGCGCGGCGAGGAAGGTCTTTCCCATCGGCGCACGGGAACGCGTGCTCGTTTTGGTGTAGCATTTTTTTCTTCAGTGATATAGTTAGTGGCAAGCATATAGTACAGCAGTTACTTATGTCTGGAATTAATTTGGATACACTGAAAATTAGAAGTTTTTTATTAATAGCCACTGATTTACATAACGAAGAATCTATAGGAACGCGAAACCTGTTTAACTTTCTCGTGCTTACTACAAATTAAAAAAACTTTCCGAAACATTGACGGTCTCTCGTTTTCTATGCTCAAATTTCTTGAGTGCAGTTGGACCTAAAAGGTTGCTTAAACTTTCTATTCTGCTACGGGATGGTACCTGGTGCTAACGCATTTATTACTACCTAGAACCTGTGGAAATTCCACTCAAGGAAATCACTATGCTTCAGTGATACCTCGGACCCATTTTAACTTTCTTATCTTACCCTATACTAGAGGGCCCAGCCGTCAAATGACGGCAAAACTTTTATGATTGAGCTTCTTATTGTTCCGGTTCTCAGTATTGGTTTTGCTGTATTACAGGTCTCATCCCTGCAGGCCTGATCTTCCATTAGTGGAACGCAAGCTGTACATTGTGTACAACCATAAATTTTGCGATAGCAAAATATCCCCCCTGCAAGATAAGGCGTGAAGATCAGCTTGGAATAGATCAAACGTTAAGTTGCACTAAGAAAATATAGTTCAGTCAGAATAATCAACTGAAAATGCCCAGGGCTCACCGTATTGTGGATACCAACTGATTGTTGAACCTCCAGCGTCGAACTTTAGCTGCGATGTAAATCTATACTATAATAAGAGAGCCGTCTGTCTGTCAGTCCGTCCGTCCGTCTGTCCGAAGTCTAATTTTCCCTTATCTAATACTGAAAAAAAAAAAAATTCAAGGCACCCAACGTTTCTTTTTGCTAAACCGTATCCAGGATAGGAATCCGGGAATATCCCGGGTTATTAGTGAAGGCCTGGTCACGGGCCTTTGTGAACTTGGTTGCATTTGTGCCCTTGGTGGACAATGTGGACTTGGTGAAGTTCGTGGACTTTGTGGACTTGGTGAAGTTCGTGGACTTTGTGGACTTGGTGAAGTTCGTGGACTTTGTGGACTTGGTGAACTTTGTGGACTTAGTGGACTTTGTGAACTTTGTAGATTTGGTGGACTTTCTGGATTGGTGAATTTTGAAGTATTATGACTTTTTCGATGGGATGGTAAGATGTTTTCAAATACATATTTTGATGACTTATTCAACAAAAGGGTTGCGTTTGGTGCACTAGTTCAATATAAAAAGGCGTCAGCTCAGCGTGAAGATTCAACTACTATGATATAATTCAGCAAAGAAAGCGGGGATCCAGAGGCTAAGGATCCAGAGGCTGGGGATCCACAGCCCCCAGAGCTATATTTGTCACCGGTACTCCAAGCGCTGAAATTATATGGTATCTCAACTCGTACTGCAGTACATGAATTTTCTCCTATTAAACTCTTAACTGCATGACGGAGAGACGGACCAACATTGGAGCAAGCAAGGGAACAAGGGAGCAAGAGAGCAAGCAAGCAAGCAAGCAAGCAAGCGACCAACAACTGTGTTTTATTATACAGTGGATATAATATTGAAAGAACTTAAAATGTCCCCCGACCCGTAACAAGCATACGAAGCTCAAAAATATGTTCCAAGTCAAACCGCCAATCTAGTGCCTATGACCCGAGAGCAGTTCCAGCTCGAAAGAGTGCAAACTTTGTTCTCTTCTCTCCCGAGGTGGTATCCAATATACCTACCGTAATTTCCCCGTATCTAATTGTAAAAGCGTAACGGTCGTACTAACTAACTAAGGAAGGCACGTAGGGAGGAACAAGCAGAATTATAATATTACTTATGGACTTGCGCGTGAAAATATTCACGCAATAAAAATCGATATCTAATCTAATCTAATACTAAGAATGACCGTCGTGCGTTTATATATAAATATATATATATTTATATGTTTGGTGTCACGCTCTTAACGAAATAGATAGGCGGAATTAAGCCCAGGTTGGAGTCTCTGGTTGTCCTCTCAAGCTAAATTGAAAGTGATAGGCAGAAAATAGGCCGGGTTGCAGAATATGGCAAACGAATCTTAAGCAGGGACATTTGAAATTCCAACAATGAAGACATCGCAGGCTTAGTCTGATTTGTACGAGTATTAGCTTCTCCATACATCGAATCTACGGCAAAGTATAGGGCGACCTTATGTCTGAATGC
>LQNS02000227.1:211514-265820 GCA_001587735.2 Parhyale hawaiensis
ACTTCAGCCTGCCTATATAGAAGACCTAAGGATGCCAGCACGATAAAGGATCAATGAAGAAAAGAAGAAAATTAAGAAGCAAATAAGAGAAGAGGAGATTCCGCACCGGCCTAGAGGCATTAGGCAAAAGTATAGGTTATTGCGTGACTTCTTCACGCACGGGTCCACTAGTCTTCTTATAAACATTGGCCGTTGCGGAATCTTCTCTTCTCTGACTTGCTTCATTTTCTTCATTGATCCTTGGTCGTGCTCTCAACTTTAGGAGTTTTTTTCTCTGACTTGTCTTTTCCTCATTTTCCCGCTCACACGTATCAGCAGCTCTCATTCTGCAACCTGGTCATCGATTTACAAAATCTGCAACCTGGTCATCGATTTACAAAATCTGCAACCTGGTCATCGATTTACAAAATCTGCAACCTGGTCATCGATTTACAAAATCTGCAACCTGGCTTATTTTTGCCTGTCTATTTCCTTCAAAGCGGACACGAAATAAATAAATACATACACGTTGCTTTTTATTATATCCGGATAATTGTTGGGTCGCGGTTTGGTCTTAGCTAGGAAAGCAAGCCTATAATTAAACATTCATTAATTATTAGATGAGATAGGCGGCAGTAGATGGACAAACAGGCCAGAGAGCAGCCAGGACTTACGCTCCGGCCCTCTGCGAGCTATTGCCATTATGTCAGATAATGTAAATATCCGAGGCATGAAAAAAAGGGTTAAGCAGTTACATATATCAATACGGTATTACAGATCGAGGAGCTTATGGAGGAGAACAGCCGCCTTGTGGAGACGGCGTCCCAGCAGGCGACCCTGCTGAGCGACAGTAGACGCCTGGCGGCGGAGAGGCGAGAGGCGCTCGAGAGGGCCACGCAGGAGATTGCTCGCCTCCGGGAAACAAATCGGCAGGCGAATGACGATAAAAATTCCTTAAAAGGCGAAGTTGCGCGCACCGAAGACGAAAACAATCGATTCAAAAAGTCGTTGGAACGAATGGAGGAAGAAGCCGCAGGACTGCGGCGACGCAGTGCCGAAATGGCGGTCGAAATTCGGGAATTGAGAAACAAACTTCAGCGGTCGATGCGTGAGGAGGAGTCGGAGGAGACTACTCTTGAGCAGGTGCAAAGTTTACTATAATGATATTTCAGCACTTATCTATAGTTAGTGATGTTACAGTACTGAGGATGAATCTGAAGCTTTTTTTGAAATTACAACTGCCCTATGTGGTCCACTCCCCCTCTATTTGAGCGACGAAATTATAAAATTATTATAATTTTACATGAATTTATAAGTTACCAGTATGAGTTCAATTTATGTTAATAAATTAATAATTATTTATCTGTTCCCAAGGATCTAGTCCACTATCCTCAACATTTGGTTTTCATATCTCGAGGAATGAGGATAACAACTACTCTATGATAAAAATATACCCAGTTATCAACTGCTGTTATAGAGTTGGAATTTTTCTTTTGCTTAAAATTTCTACTGCATAACGTATTTTCCAGTAACTGTGTTTTATATGCTGCCATAAGATTAATTTTCTAGCACGTCATGTGAATACATATGTACTGAATTTTCGTTTTCATTAATTGCTTTTCTTGTTAAAATGTCGGTCCAGTAGCGGCGACAAGCCATGATATTAAATTCTGTTGTACAGTCAGATTTACTGAATAAATATTGATTTGCAACCAACAATCAGTTTCACCAAGTTATGGCTACTCATCGCATATTTTTTCACTGAATTCTAATCTATTTGCAAGTAACAACCACCATATAAGATGTAGACCAATTTCACCCAGTCTAAGGTTTTTCGGTACACATTTTCGGTGCATCCATTTTAAGTTCACCTCATTAAACCCAACAATATAATTCATCGTAAGCCATCAAACCAAAATCACCACCAGGTTCTAACATTTCCTCACTACAATGTTTCCGTTAATTGAACTTTCTCTTGGGCAATGGAACAAAGTTGGCGCACCCTAAACAATATTTACCATCAAGGACCTATCATCATTTGGGCCGACCCGGCACCGCTCTTAAATTCGTCTTGTTTTTCCGGATGGAAGACGTGGACGGTGACTTGCCCTTCGAAGAAGCGTGCGAATGGCTCAATAGAGGGCCCCAATATTGGAAGCGGCGACCATCTCCACCTCCAAGTTACGCCCCCTCTCTCAAACAATTCAAGTCACGCCGGCCTGGCTTGCGATGAAGAGCCTGCTGCGATATTACCTCCGGGGAGACCACACGGTGAAGGCATGGCCGCGTGCCAACCCGACTTCTGCCACCCAAAACTCGATGAAAAAATCGGCACGTCTTCTAAGGAATACGCAATGGGAGGGCGAGGTGAGCTCCTGGTGATATCAGTTACGATCGTGATGCTGCTCTCGAGTTCTATTGGTGGGGCAGTGAGTGGGGTGATGAGGCGCAGGTATTTGATTAAGTGTTTTCGTGCCACTTGCTGGGCCTTGGGCTATAGGAAGAGGTAAGTTCTCTATCGCTTTGAACGGGAAGTTAAGAATTGACTTCAGGAGGAGTAATAATGTCTTACGCATTATGAGAGACCAATAGTTTGAAATAATTTAATGACAATGACAGTGTTACGCTTCCATTCCTTCACATGGAACGTTTAATTGTGCATCAGATATAAAACAAAATTTTCTCTCAGCTATACCTTTTTAGCATTTACTCAAGATGCTGAAAAATTTAAACCAGGTCTAAAAAATGCAAACAAGGATTAAATGCATTTATTTCCTCACTAGGTAAGCTAAAACCGATATATGTCTGGACCTCCTATTCCACGACCCACCATACTGTACTGGCTGCGGTATACAAAGTAATATATTAAACTGCTCAACTGCTCACACATGCTCATCCAGCCTAGTTATCGACTGCGAGCGAAGCAAATAGAGGCGATAGCGTTTCCGGTCAAGATTTAAGTATATAGGTGTATTTGTTTGTCTCTCCACCCAAAAAGAGGGAGAAGCAGTTGAGCAATGCTCATAAATTTTTACAGAGATTCATGTGGATTGGTCTAGATGGGAAAGATGCCAAAATTTAGAGCAAACTGGCAATCAGAAATGACGGCGCTGAATTTGTAACTCCACCCAAATAAAGGCAGAAGGAGTTGACCCATTAACATAATCTTTTTCGGGCAGTCAGGTGGGTTGACAGAGATGTGAAAAATACCAGAGCTCTAGAGTAAGCTGGTCATTAAAAATTATGGCGTTGAATTTCCCCCCCCCCCCCCTACAGCGGGTGATGCTTTTAGTTCACGAGGCGTTCTGACCTAAAAGAGTACTTACAGCAGTGACACCTCCACCTCCTAATTGGACAGCAGCCACGCAGCTATCACAGTTCAATTACTACAGATAGTTGCGTCAGCCCTAAGGGAATACCCTTTTGCCCAACCTCAGCCAATCAGTGACCGCCGTGATTGGCGTCAACGTCAGCCAATGGGCGACTGCCACGTCACTGATCAACTGGTGTAAACAAATGAGGACGCTAGCGGTGGCTCCTTGTGCTGCAGTAGACCAGAAAGGCTGTCCCGCCTATTGTTCATCATTTATTACCTCAAATTGGAACTACCAATACTGGCCATATACTTAATTACACAAGAAAAGAAAAATAATAAACCATAGATTTGATGTGTTGTATTGTATCTTAATTTTCAGCGCCATAAAAAGAACTGAAAGATAATCTGAAAATGTTTGCCTACGTTGAAGCGAATGCTTTGCGTGGAATAGAATGATTTGCATGAGTTTAAAAAGACAAAATTAGACGATTTTCGTTCACCAAGAAAAATTTGCAGTACAACAGGTTATAAAGTAGAATGTTATCTACGCATGAAAAGCACAATAAACTGCAGCTGAACAATTTCACCAACGTTTATGTAATAAACAATCGCGACACACACTTAACCTCCCGCGCACACACGACGCCATACTGGAAAGTACCCAAGATGCATCTGGCTTGGCATTACCCAGGATGCCCCAAGGAGGATGTAAGGAGTGACGCTATTGGTTGATACACTTTTGTGACGTCACCACTGTGACGTCACTTTGCTGCAACTGCAGGTGATGCCACTCTATTGCTTCACATAACTATCTGTAGTAAATGAACTGTGCAGCTACTGAACCACTCATAATGCCACTACCAGGGCTGTCAATGGGATTTTCGAGAAAACCTATGATCTCAGGGAAAACTCATGAGCTGGTAGCCCTGGGGGCTGAAGGACAGACATACAGACAAGCTGAAAATTTTACATCTCAGCGGATGCTCCTCAGACTGTAATCATGATACAAATGTTCGTGGTCTTTATAGCGCCATGGCTTTCAGTAATAAAATAATTATTTGATAATGCCTTTAAGGCAAGCTCACTGTACACCTAGTTCCTGGTTACCTCAATCTATGAAGCTTTGCATTCAGAAGCTAGGGAAATTCCAAAAGTACTGTACAGGTAACTTAAGCTAGGGAAATTCCAAAAATACTCTGCAGATAATTTAAGCTAGGGAAATTCCGAAAGTACTGTACAGGTAACTTAAGCTAGGGAAATTCCGAAAATACTCTGCAGGTAGCTTGAGCTAGGTAAATTCCGAAAGTACTGTACCCGTAACTTAAGCTAGGGAAATTCCGAAAATACTCTGCAGGTAACTTAAGCTAGGGAAATTCCGGAAGTAGCACAGTACAGGTAACTTTATCTAATCACTGTTGGGTGAAATTGTAAACATGCATTCGCCGAGATTATGAAAAAAAAAAAAAAATAAACGTAATAAGAAACTGATTCTTGTTGCTCAACATGGAAATAAGATTTTTCTGAAGGCTAGCACGCTTCTGTCTTCTTTCAAAAACAAACCAGTCCGATATCTGATAAAGACCCTCGCATTATTGCTGTAGCTGTGAAGCTGGAGCTAAAATCACTTATTTTATCTCTATTGCTTGGTTATGTGAGCCGAAAGAATTCCTAACCCTTCGGAACCGATGTACCACGTCAGAAGGAAGATAGTATCGCTACTTGAAAGCGGAAACTCGACTCGTCTATTTTTCTCCCAATCAAAAACACGCAATGGTCGTTTTTACAAAGAAGCGATCGCTTTCACAAGCGCTAATGGACGCCCCTGACCAGCCTGAGCAATTCTCGCCCTCTTGTACATTTGAGTTAGACGACCAGGGTCACATATTTCTCGTATTTCTAAGCTCTTGGTAAGCCGCGAACAAGAAGATCTCTTCAAGTTTCAGATCTTGAAGGCGACGTGAGGATTTCCTCCCTTGATGGACCAATTGAACACGACGCCGCCGTCCGTCCGACGGCTCGAGAAGAGCACGAGTGGCTGCTGAAGCTGTCAGCAATTACGAAGGAATGTGAGAGGCTTCTCTCCGAGGGTCATGAGCTCAAGTGCCGTAACTCGGCCCTCCACCAACAGGTGAAAAACATTGGAAGTAATGAAAGGGGCCTGGCTTGGTGTTTTTGAGGGCCTTCAGCTTCTACAAGAAGCTCATTCCTGTAGATGTAAGTCATTGATAGCTCGAAAGTATGGAAAGTACCTGGTGTCTATTATGACAGCCTATCAGTTTATAAGCAATTGCCTAATTAAGTTCAACCGAGCGATACAGATGCCTAGCTCAAAAGTTACATGAAACTTTCATGGTGTAATTTTTCCACGAATGTTTCTTCACAATTTGATCTGGCGTAACGAGCCAAATGTCAGGTACTAGAAGGACTTGTACAGCATTCAGTCCACCTTACACTTAGAAGTAGAAAATAAAGGAGGTTACAAGATGTGATTGGCTTCATCTCTTCCAAGTGTTCAATTTTGACCTTACTAAAATTAAGCTAAAGCAGGGAATGCACATAAGGTGCATTTTTCATGAGCAATAGGAAAACGGGAGAAACTACAACTGAAAGTATTGGACAGTGTCTGGCTAGATTTTTTTTAGGCTTTTAGCGTCTTTGTAAGTTCACTATAATTATCTTTGCTAAATAAGTTATACTGATAGCTAAGGTGTATCTATGATTTAGCACAAGTGTAGCTGGTCTGGGTCTCTGATCCCATTCTTGCATTTTCTCAGAATCAGCACGGCACGTTTATTGTAATTACATAAGTAGCTCTTTTAAACTGATCTCATGCTGCAAAATTAATTAATTTGGTTGAAGTATAATAGGAATTTTACTTATAATTTGTAAGCACTTGATCAATGCTGTGAGCGATTGATTACGCTTTCACTCTTCATCTCAATGCTGATACCTTTCACAAAGTCGCTATCTTCCACTTCAGTCTTGATACAGTGCTTAGCACAGCTTAGCTTAAGTGAGGTGTAGTACGTTTTCACGTCGCACCTTAATCTGGATGTGACACTCCGTCAGGTGGCATCGCAGCAGAAGGACCTGGAGCACCAGCAGGAGCAGCGGGAGGAGACGGCGCAGCGCCTGAGGGAGGCGCAGAAGGAGCACGCAGAGATGGCCGTCGGGGTGACGGTGAGGCCTAACTCTGTTTTTTTTTTCAAAAGAATAAATTAATGTAGGCTCCAGGCACATCCAGTGGTTTGAACAATCCTAAAAAAAGGATGTTTACTGAACTGATTGAAGGATTTATGCTCAGTGATCCTTGTATGTACACATCGAATGATCTTTACGGAATTAACTGTGGTCTTGTTATCGTTGTCACTGAAGCGTAAGACAGAATTCATAGCGCTTTATTTTGTAATGTTTTCACTGGCTCAATACAGAAATGTTCATAAAATTATTTTCTTTGTTCTTAACATATTTTTTATAAACTCGTTTACGGGCTGCACTGTAAAATTGTCTTCGTTATTACGGAACTATGCTAACTACTAGCTATATGTCAAGGTTTCCAGAAAGGTTCATAAATAATATACTGCAATATTCAACAATGAAAATTAACAATAACCGTAATAAATCTAAAAGTAGTAGTAACACCATTAAAGTCAGCAATAAAATGTTCAATATTAGAATAACCCATCCACAGCAGTAAAGTTAGTACTCAATGTATTAATAACACTAGTTAAATTATAGTAAAGCCAAATTTATCCTTCAGAATTATAAATAACGAGATAAAATGTCATTAACATAAAAAGCAGGAATAACAAAGCTGCTCAATATTAGTAACACAGTAACATCCTGCAGAAGAGGGAAATTGTTAGCAGCAGTAATTCAGTAACAATAGTGAAGATTAGAAATTGATCGCAATAATTAAGTGACAGTAAGTAAAATTATTTATCACGCATAGCTATAAAATCCAGTAACAGTGATAAGTTTTCAATCACTATCATTACTGATTAAATATCGGTAGAACAATATATTACCAGTTAGTTAGTACAACGATTAATTAAAAATAACAACGATAAACTATCAATTGCGACGATTCAGCAGCGAAAACGAAGATAAATTATCGTTAGAATAATTACACTGTTGACTAGATTTTTTCCAAAATCAGTTCAATTTGGGGGGGGGGGAGAACTTCGAAACACTGGATAACCGCTGAGCAGAGCTATTTGGGTTAGACCGTTAACTGTACCAGGCTCGGCTGCCTCGCTATGAACTATTTTGCTCGTAGGAATACATTGGGACAAGAGGTCTTTTGAGCGAAGTAAGAGAGCCTGGACGACCCATTAAAAAAAAAATCTCTACATTGGTGTTTTTATTTGTCGTCTATTCAGACTCTTGTATGAATTTTCTCTTCAAAGGTACAGCATTATAAATTTACCTTCAGAAATTGCCGGCCGCCCAATGCAGAAGCTGATCGATTTACTGTTTCAGCCCTTGGAGCGGTCAAGAATTTTGTTAGGGTACCGTTATAAAAATTTCTCAGCGTGATGAGCTTACAGGGTTAAACTATAATAAAAAATAAATAATTGTCTATGACAGCGGCTGGTGTCAGGCGTGCGGTCCTGGTCAGCAGGGGCCGCGCGGCTGCTGACGGTGCTGCAGGAGACGTCAGACCGACCACACAAGCATCTGCTGCTGCTCAACACGGAAAAACGGTGCGTGTTTTCCTTCGAATTTTATAGTCTGCGAGGGTAAACAGAGAGCGGTGGTACGTATTCGATTTCCATCTAGTTGTTAGGGAGATGAAAAAGTTAAGAAAAAAATATCAAGAGTCAGTTCGTGATTGAAACGAGTTTGTGGAAAATTAGTTTCTCTTATTAACAGTTTCGTGTTTTGAAGGGAAAGCGAAGGTACACTGGTAAACAGTGAGAGCTACTGAGTCCCTATTGCACGGGCGGGCGAAGTTTGTATAACAGGGTCCAAAACATCGAGGAGAATGCCAGCCTAAGAATAAGGTGCTATGACACGGGTCCAACAATATGGGGGAGGGGGGAGTCGGTCAGTCAACTCTAATTTACGTACATTTCATATGAATATGATAACACAGTGAACAATGCCATAGTTACTAGAACCATTTTATCATATAAGAAAAGCTAAGAAACCAATAACTAAGGTATTTGCCACTGAATCTTTGCTGTTCAGGGGGAAAATTTCGGGCACTGAGAAACCCGCAGGCAGCAGCGAATACTGGCCGGGCAGCAGCCATGAACACTGAACAGTCCTGTTCGCCGCCGAGCAAAGCTTTCCGTGTTCCAAGCAATGTTGGCTCATACAAATACCTCGCCTGTGTGTCCGCTGCAGGGAGCAATATGCATGTAGATTCGAGCTCAGTGTCTCAGCGACTACTGTCGCGGTAAGATATGCTATGCTGCCGGCTGCGGGTTTCTGTAAGGACTCTGCTTTCCTCTATTTTAAAGTGAGTAGAAGTTCTCTTCAGCAATTTTGTATTATGCGGCTTACGGTACGATGAAGTTCTTTTTTTTTTAGAAAATTTCACTCATTTCGTTACTCGCACGTAAATATTCTGAGAATAAGTTGACTCACCATATTTTCCCCAGTTGAACCTAAATGTGAATCCTTTTAATAGTTTTACATCATGATGCTAACGGGGTGAAAATTTCAGAAATTTTCCAGCACTGTATTATTAGGACGTAAGAGTTTTGAGGCAAATAATCCAACCAAAATTTTATCCGTGAGATGCAATACCAATATGATTGAGCGATCGCATATTCTGCGGTTGAAGAGATCGTATAGGCAAAGGCAAAGTGAACATACCGCACCCTCTACTCGGAAATAGCTGCGCACTAGTTTTATCATAGGCCAACTTTGAACTATGGCGCCATCAACGAAAAATTCAACGATCCACCCTCTACCCTCCCATTTTTGGGCAAGGTAAGCGCCCCCACGGTAGCTGTGCATACCAAGCAACTAGCAAACTTAGCGCGCCGAGCGCCACGAAGATTGTTTACTTGGCTCGGTACTCGATCGCGACACCTCTAGTGCCATTTGTTAAGTTTGAAATCAGCTGGAAATGGACTTTGGTAAGTTTTTTTTATCATACCTGATTAGTTTAAAGAACGTGAAGACTCAGTATGCTCTTTCTAACGACCTAATTTGAAGTTTTAATTGGTGTGCTAGTGTAATAAAAAACTCTGTTATTACCATCATCATCATTTGTATCACTCGGTTCCCAGATGACACTAGCCTGAAGCTTTCATTCATTGCGCTAAAAACCAGTTAAAGTTTTGCAGTAAGGCTGGCTGTACATGTAGGCTTTTCTACATGGAACGAAAATGACTTTTTCTCACGATTATGAATCAACAGCCTGACAAGATGACAGTATTCTGAAATCTTTATTTCATAATTTATCGAAAGTTTTAAAATTTTACCATATTTTCAACCCTAGCCGGGTAAAATAGCCGTGTTTTTCTAACAAGAAACTGAAAAAGAATTTATTACCACCACCGCCAAGAAGGTTTTGTTTTTGTCGGGTTTGTCTAGCTGTCTTTCTGTCACCAAGACAACTCAAAAAGTTATGGACGGATTTTGACGAAAATTTACAGGGATTGTTACGTATGTTAGGAGAAACAAATGACTAACTTTTGGTGAAAATCGGTCCATCCGTTTGTTTGTTTGTCTGCCTCATTTTTCTCAATGCCGTAACTCAAAAAGGTAAGAACGGATTTTTATGAAATTTACATGAGTTGTTAGGTATTATTCAAATAGTAAATGACCAAATTTTTGTGATGATCTATTGATTTATTCGTATGTTTGTTGCTGTGTTTGATTTTATGTTTGTTAGCGCAATAACTGAAAAAGTCTTGAGTGAATCGTAATGAAACTTTCAGGAAATGTTATTAATTGTTATTAATGTTAAAAGAAATAAATGATTAAATGTTGGTGCAGATCGGTTGATTCGTTTCTATGTCTTAGTGGTGTTTGTCATAATATTTGTTATATCGCAATAACTCAAAAGTTTCGAATGGATCTTTATGAAATTTACAGGATTTGTTGATAATGTTAAAAGGCAAAAATGGTTAAATTTTGGCGTAGATCGGTTGATTAGTTTCTATGTTTGAGTTGTGTTTGTCATAATGTTTGTTCCGCAATAACTCCAAAAAATTTGAATGGATCTTTACGAAATATGCAGGAGTTGTTAGTAATGTTAAAAGATATAAATTACTAAATTTTGGTGCAGATCGGTTGGTTTGATCGTATGTTTGACTTATGTTTGTCATAATGTTTGTTAGCAGCAGAACTCAAACAGTTATGAAAGGACCTTAAAAAATTGCAGAAATGATTAGAGTGTAGAGTTGATACAAAAGAAATTATGGTTGCAGAGCCAATTTGAATTTTTAATTACCGTTGCCTTACTTGACGAAGGTATACGCTCTCAGAGTGCTCTAATTTATAATTTATTATGTAGTCACGTTCACTTTTGGAGTGTCGGGTCTAGTTGTAACGTTTACCAAGTGGAACATCTATTTTCTTGAACTAATTATTCAATACTCATACAGGCGAGGCTTCTGAGTGTTTCACAGGGACGAATTATGTCAGTTTCCTTCTATTATCTTCGCTTGAATTTCTTAAGTTGGTTTATTTAAACGTTACAGCAGGCGTTAGGAAAAGTTCAGTTACATGGTTGGAAAAATGATCGAATTTAGAGGCCCTGAGAATGTAAGAATGAAGATTACGGAATTCAGTCATCTTACCAAGCTTGTGTGTTTCTTACAATTATCGTGTATATTTCTGGGTGTTTAGAGCGAAGCGGGCCCAGGAATGTGAAGCGCCAAGAATTGATTTTCAACAATTAAAATCATTTGTATTTATTTTTTATAAGAGAAATAAAACCTGGAAGTTATGCATCATTACGCTAAGTTATGACCTGCAACAATAGACTCAATTCTTTATTAGACTATGGCTTGATCACAAAATCTTCCGACCGACATGTTCAGCTACCTCAGTTCAGAGCTGCTATAGTATATTTCATCATGGCATTTGATCAAATTGAAACCAAAAGTTTATATCCACGATCAATGTTTAAGTGTTTTAAAAATAAACTGTAGAAAATGAATTGTCCACTTTCGGCCAGCACGAATATTGCACCTAAACTCCCTTAAAAGTTTTCGCTTAGGCCACAAACTGTCTCCGACCGGCATGCTCAGCTACCTCAGTTGAGAGTGTACAAGCTGCACCACTCACGGATGTTTTCATTTCATTGAACGGCGACGCAGCGCTGCTGTAGCCAAGGCTTTCTCTGCACTCAGCAGACCTCCACCATTTTATTGGCTCGAGTTTTGCCTCCATAACCTGATATGCTGATGCGAATGAAGTGAGAGTGCTGTACTCAATTGGCAGAAATGCTGCACTTCCTTCACATCCACTCACATCGCCCTGAATAATTCTCATCCAAAAGGAATAATCCCGTCACAAATTGAATGGTATTCACTTAGTCGAAATTGGTTCGAGAAGGTGTTTGGCGTGAGGCCTGAGAGAGAATTTCTGCTGCCGGAAGATGTCGCAGTGTCTTGGAGGTAATTTTTCTGTTTGAAAATTGCACGCTTGACGACATCAACCTGCTTATAAGCGTTTTTCGAACTGCAGTAGCGCTTACTAGGGACTTAGTAGTAAATTTAATGCTCTTTGTATTGTAAAATTGCTAGTATGTGCATTCGATATCGCTTTAGCGCTTTGCAATAGCAGCAGCAGCAACGTAGCGTTCATTAATTATAGGCGGTGATCTTTCAATTTTAGCAGGAGGAATGATCAATGATCATTTCAAGCGATTCAGTGTGATGCATAAAACAAAATTCAAACGCAAAAGAATGGCCATAGGGTTCACACTCTCAAAATCTGTGGAGACTTGGAAAGAATTCAAGTATCAACAGTGGTTCCATGGTATCCCAATGTAAAACTTACGGCGACGTAGGACACGATTTCAGTTTCAGTAGTATGATAGGTGCCCTCGGGGGTATATTCTAGCGGGCCCTTCCCCTGCCACAATATATTTGAGCCTCGCGAACCCAAGGGTCCCAAGCGCCTCCTCCGAAGGGGATGTTGCAGCTGGCCGCAGTTCCTGCTGACGAGGTTAGTTTTTTAAAATTAGGTAGGTTCGCTGTTTTTCCCTTCCTGTTCCTGGAGGTGGGTTTTCGATCGAGATAGCCGACCTAGTTCGTGGGACTCTCTCTCTCTCTCTCGTGTGGAAGGCCTCGAATGGGGCCGTCCGCTCAAGTGTCGTTTTCTTTTCTCTGCGCTTTTTTCCCGCCAGTAGTAGCGCACTGAGCCAACCGAGTTTTTCTGACAGGAATGCCTAGATAAAATATTCCTACTGATGAAAAGTGTTGAATTTTTTTCAGTTGAGCTTCATTCTTGCATCGCCTCGCTACGTCTGGGGTGGTAAAACACTGAAGCTCATAATGATAATATGATAGGTGGGAGAGCTCCTAGACTTCGAAAGTGGAAAAAGACGTGAAATTCATACACGATCGAAATTGAGCGCAACTGTCCAAAAACAGCTTTGCAAAGAGATGACGGCTGTACAATGTCTCTTTATATATTTGCAGGCATGTAAAATGTATATTGCTAACTCCATATCTCTTCCAGAAACTATTTACCGCTAGTTTTACGTGTCCCTATGCATGCTCAAATGCACGAAAAAAAGTGCAAGAACTATAAAATGTCTTAGCTACTGAAGTGATAAAATTCATAACTTTTTAATTTACTGTGACTCATTATCAAAACAATATACCAAACGCACAATGAATTAACAGTTGCCACAGTATTAAAACTTCAGATAATACCCCTGAAGCTAAGAACGATTAGGGATCTTGGAAAATTCGCAAAGGAGCCACCTTGCAGATTTTTTCCAATTTTGAAAAGTCGAAAGTGGCAGGGCTTCCCTACACTAATAACTAGTGCAATGGTGACATAATTGAGGTAATTATGCAAGGGTTAACGTTGTCGAGTGTAAGGACTAACGGACAACTCATAAAAAGTGTTTCGCTATTTGATGAGGAAAAAATTCCTGCTGCAACTTATTACCTAAAATCTGAAGGGAAAATCAAACTTGTCCTTTAGCGCAGGCTGTGAGTGGTGGGTGACGCCGCATTGCCACGAGGAATTCTAATGATGTGGACTATGGCGAATAGTAATGCCTCTTGTAACGAGTACAGAACATATAATAAACATAAAATGTTTGTTTCACCCCTGTGCAGGCTGCTTGTGGAGCGTAACGCCGCGCTGGCTTCGGCCAACGCGGAACTGTTGCAGCTTCTCCGGTCTGATGGAAGAACTGCCCTGCCGGCGGCGTTTCAAAAGCTAGAAGACCTTCAAGTTTCGCCTTCCACAACGACGAGCCTTGATTACAAGAATAATAGCAAGAGCTCTGCCTTCTTGATCGATAAAGAAAACGTGAACATAACAGGAGCGGCAACGGCGAGTCTCAACACGGGTTACATTGGAGGAGATTGTATATCGTCTGCCCATGATGAAAATGCAGATATTTTGGAAGGAAGTCCTGGTAGATGCGATTCCAGGTTTCCAGTAGATCATCGTGGCGCGTCTGACGAAGTAATTGCGGAGAGTTCAATGTTTATTTCTGGAAGTGAAAGTGACTTGAACTCCAAAGAGGCATTTCTTACCTCCGGCAATTTCACTTTGAGAAGAAAACACAGTAATTCGAAAGAACTGGCTGAAGGTGATAATTCACTAGGCTGTGGCTGCAGTTCTGAACTAGAGAGTAATAAAAGTACGGTTGAAAAGAGTAATCTTAATCAGGATTGGGGACTTGGCACTTGCGTGGAAGCAAGTAAGATTTGCTCTCCAAATGTGGACGGAAATTCTAGTAAACGCAGAAGTCGACTTGATGAGCAAATAAATTCGCCGGAAGGAAATATTATATTCGCCAATGGAAGGTGTTTCTTCTCGAAAACTGACACTGATAGTATCCCTTTCTTGAATCTATCGAAGAATTCAGAGGATAATAAACTCTGTGATCCAAACAGCTCAATACGTGAAAAACAAAATATAGAAGGGAAAAATCACAATGAACGTTCAAGTGAAACTTCTGAAAACAATGCAATTGCAGATGAGGTAAGCGGGAAAAGCGCAAGTGATTCCCAGATTTCAAGTAGAGAACGCGGATTTTCAGCCAGAAAAGTTGAAAATATAACAGAAATTGACTTGGACGCCAAGGATAAAGTAACTGCACCTGGATCGGTAAAACCAAGATGGATATTAGACCATTATGGGGAAAATGAATCGATTATTGATACGGAAAGTACCTTGGATAAGAAGAGTGTTGTGACCAACACGCAACAAGGTACTGAGTTGAACGATCAAGATTTGATGTTAGTTTTTGCGGGGAACGGAGAAATGAATGAACCATTCGGCACAGACGAAGTCGGCAGAGAGGGATCTACAGGCAACATCGAGGCTTATGGGTTGATTCCTAAGGTATGTATTCCTCATTTAATTACATTACATTGTTTCCTATCAGGCTATCATTGATGTATCAGTGCATAAAAGTTAGTGTTACAAGAACACGCAATAGCCGCATGGAAACACTCAGCATTGTGGCTGTAGCTTATTCCAGAACCAAGCATAAATATAATAAAAGGGTAATCCGATCATTGTACAGTCCGTTTCTTATTAATCGAGCAAGAGGGTCGCTTGAAAGTTAGTGGAATTGAGACATGTTTTACCATAAATTTAAATTTTCTTGCGTTAGTGGAATTGAGACATATTTAAAACTAAGTTTAAATTTACTTGCGTCCCTAGAAATACAGTGGTCTGCCAAGAGTCTTATTCTTCTCTACGAATTTATTCAACAATTTCAAGTAATTTTGATTCACGTATCAATGAATGAGATATTTACTCACTTGAGCACATAAGCGCAAAACGTTTGCGTTAGGGTGCTTCAATACAAAATTTACCGTGTCGAATCTAACAAAAAAATAATAATAATAATACAACCATTGTATCAGCTCAATTTTGATGGCTATCACTGTATTGTTATCTGCTGATGTTGATTTAACTTTAGTAAACTAAAAGTCATTCACTGTTGAATACACCTCGTGTGATATGATTAGTTGATTACGTAAAGGCATCTTTAGTTTGCCCCATTGCCTTTAATCGCTGGGAAAGTTAACCCTGGGCGCCCTAGTCTCCACTTCGAAGAAGCTGCGCAATTACGGCTGAGAGAAACAAACTTTTAAGCGTAATCAGTTTTGGGAGTAACGCATTAGCCAGATCTCGAACGGACGACATTGAAGCTCAAGACAAGTTGAAGCTAGCTGGATTATCTCAATTGAACCGGTCGAATCGAATGAACCAGTAGTGCAAGTTCGTAGAACATATGAACATATCATTTAATTATTAAATCTACATATATTAGCGCTACCGCTACTAGTAAGCACCATGCAGTTGCACATATTAGTACTTCTAGCACCAGTAAGTACATATTACTGGTGCTAGAATATACATATATGTACATGTATAGTGCTACTAGTATGTGCACGTGCATGTTAGTGGTACTAATGTGTGCATGAACACATTAGTAGTTTTAGTACTATATACATATGTATAAGAGCATACACCGTAATGTTGCTTGCTGCATGACTGTATTGTGCATAGCCCTGTGGTCCTCACCCATCCCTCTAGCTCTTTCACCCAACCTGTGGCGCCCCCTTGTCGTATGTCCACCCACCGCGCTGGAGATGGTGCCTGGATCCACACCCCCGTTGGGGGAAATGTAAACACCATCTTTCCGGACACAAAAAGGTAACTCTGAGTAGCCTATCGAGCAAATCGTCATTAATTCTCTTTCGCAAGGAAGATTCCAGTCATACAATGTTCGGTGCAATTGCATATAGCGTACAAGCGTAAGAAATTTTATTGTAAGAGCTTCGGCTGGGTTGTGGAGAAGTAACATCAGAAAGAGAATTATAGATAAGTGTGTAAGTAATAGAGTTGTGATGAAGCGAAATTACAGAGGGAAGCTACTTTGTAAGTATTAGGAGTAACGCGTGGGTTCTTGCACAGTAAGGCTAGCTGCACCTACTCAGTTTATTTTCAAGCGAGAAAATATTCTAGAAGAGTTATCGACGACACTTATTAATTAAATATTTGTGTGGAAGTGTGATAAACATGAGTGATGCAACATATTTTTAATAATGTATGGAGTGTGATTTTGTCCCCTGCTTCAAAGTAAAGAGTTGTAATTTTTAATGAGTTAGACTTGCTTGCAATTTATTTTGTATATTACCCAAAAACACTCGAATAAACTAATGTCTATCCATGCAGGTATATATTCATGTATATATGAAAAGCACAAAGCGTCTGTTCTGTTTAACATATTGCTTTTCATTTATCTATTTGCCCTTGCACAGAGCGTGTCTTCATTTTATCCGAGTTGACTATGTTCTTGTTGATGCATATTGGCTTCTTGAAACTAGAATTAAGTTAGATATCTATCTATTAATTCCATAAAATGTATGTATGCATTGCTCCAGCTCCAATCAAATCGTTGGCCAGACAGAGCCTGACGGCAACGAAGTGTGTTGAGCATCTTCTGCAATAGCAGAAAAAATATATACCATAAGAACGCTGACGCAGCACCTATAGTAGTGATACGTTCAACTTCATGAATTTCGATCACATTACTTAAACCAGAGTCGACTACGTACCATCGGTAACCATTTATAAATGGCAAATCTCTCATTAAAAATTGCTACTTAATTCGTTTTGTCTTTTCATTCTAACATTTTTGACCACTGCCTTTGATTAAAACGCATTTTTACAATGACCTTGGTAACCTGAGCCCCTGCGCGGCTGGCCTAAAGTTCGTTCGTATAATCGTATGTAATTCTGCTTGATTAATTCCGTGGCGGCCACTGGAGAAATCATCATTTCTTTCGGGCCAAATAAAAAATATCTCGCAGCGGCATAAGTTCAAAAACGAGAGCACATCTGGTTACTAACGCAACTGCGTGCATCTATATAGGTGTTGTAAATGAGCATGAGGTCAGATGGTAATATGAGCGGTTCATCTCTGTCATAGATGCATCAAGATAGAATACGATTAAAACTTTTTATTATCAATAAACAAAAGCGAGTATTAATATAGTTTTATAAGTTACATTGCGTACTTCAACTAATTAGGCTCAAGTTTATTTATTTTTATTCAGGTAGAAAACAATGGGGCGGTGGCAGAAGAAAAACCTACTAGCGATGACGGTGAAGAAAAATACGCTCTTGAACCCACCAGCGAACTGGCACTCGTCGAAACAAAGCAGTCCTTGAAGAGGCACCAACAAGATCTACAGGATCTTACAGACCTCGCCAACCACCTCCTCAGTTCTTCAAGGTGAGAATGTGTGGCTCTTATCAAGGTACAACTACAGGAGGTAGTTTTATTGCTACAGACAAAAATCACCGCTATAAAGCTGTGTTTCCACCAAGTGAATCGAATCGATTCAATTCAGGGAGAATCATCTGAATCGAGTCATTTTGAATCGACGTAGTTCTAACCGACCGAATCTGTTTCACATCTCATTCAGTATCAAAGTAGCCCTCGAGGAATATGGGCGTCTCTGCTGTTGCAGGAATAGCATTGTTGCTGTGGTTGACAAAGCGTAGACAAAGGGAGAGGCAACGAGTATGGGTGCATAGAATAAATTCCAGAAGACCTGAATTTGTGAGCTTTGGACATTTGTTCCCATATTTGGTCAATAATCCGGAGAAGTTTTATGACTTCTTCAGGATGAAGAAGTCAACCTGAAAAAAGACTAATCATTTTTCTAAGGTAAGAGTACCTATGATTTAAAATAGTTTCCTTGATAGATTGATCGACCGTTTAAGGTAGCTGTATATGATACCATAAATAGAGGCATGCTTTATTTCCAATTATTGATACAATATTGCTACAAAATGGATGCAATGATAGGTGCTAACAGTTTACAGTATATTCACCTATACTGTAACTTGTATTCAAGTGGAAATTAAATGTACGTCTCTGCGACTGAGATTCCTTCCCATCCCCTTGTTTTTCTTCTTTTTTTCCCCAGTCATCTATATCCTACTAACATAATGGCAATAGCTCATAGAGGGCCGGGGTTCAAGTTCCGGGGTCTCTTTTCGGAATGGGCCTCTTGGCTCGTCTACTGCCGCCTATCTAATCTAGTAGGAGAGCTTCATATCTACTACACTAGTGACGTCACTCCTACCCAGTACATAGACGGCGCTCTTGAATGGAGGAACGCTTCATGCTTGTGCGATCGCGTGAGCAAACAAAGCTTTACTATTGGTTCATACTGACGTCATCAGTGACAAGGTCACTTAGCCACATGGAGTTGAAAAACCGGCTTACTAATATCTTTTCTAGCTCTACTGTGATCCAAAATGGCCACCACATTGTCTGGGTGCCAAAAGGGGCATGTCAGAGCAGCAACAGGGTTACCTTACTGTCTCCGAAATAATAAAATTTCAGTTTCAAGATTATCAACTGCGCTTAGGAGGGTATGCGCTTACCGAGGTTTGTTTGCCTGTTAGCAGCATAACTTAGAAAGTTATGAGCGGTTTTTCACGAAATTTGCGGGAACTTCTAGGAATGCATGAGGAACAGATGATTAAATTTTGCTAATGATCAGTCAGTTCGTCTGTGTTTTTCTCTATTTGTCTACTCTTCGTTCTTTGAGCAGTGAAAATTACATGTTACTCCATAAGTCTCCATTGTCATGTATGTACAATTGTACATGCAGTATTCTCTAGTAATTTCTGTTGTCAGGTCTCATCTTATTGAGTTTTTAATTAGGCTTTAAATTTTTAGACTTATTTATCTGAAATGTGCATTCCTAGTTCACGAGTACATTATATGGAACACCTGTAACTGGGAATTTGAACCTAAATTATAAAATTCAAAAAACGAGATGACTTATAACCAGAACTTCCTGCATTATCCCGTTTTCAGTACGGCAAATTTTTATGTATCTTACTGTGACATTTTTTGATATTTTGTTGTCAGGAGAATACTTAGACTGTCGCAGAGCAGCGCTCCTCCGACGCTGAGGTGCTGGTCAAGTCTTCAAGACGTGCATGCTACCGGCAATAAATTTTCTATGTCCCCACTAATGGAATCCCATCAATTTTATGACTTTTTGAAGGTTTCAGATAGCGACGCATATAGAAATACGCAAAATATGCCTAGTTCATATGCTGGAGACAGGTCTAATGGTGTATTAGATATGGAAGACAATGCAAGATCGTTGCCTTGGTTTCCTATGCACGATGAGGGCGGTCCTTCCAATGGATTGTTCTCTACAAACAATGAATTTAAAAAGCCCAAGTGTAATGTAAATGAATCGGACGCGGCCTGTGGGTCATGCAAACAGAAATTCAGAGACAAAGAAGATCAAAATGAGCAAGAAATTGAGTGTATTGTGGAAAATCGGGAATCTGGATTGCCTGCATCGCCATGCCGCTCGTACAGCAGAACCAGTAATTTGGGGTGCAGTTGTTACAGCAGTTCGCCACCGAGGAAGGTAACCAGAGGTTCTTCTCTGGCAAGAGAACTCACTGAGATAAAAGGCTTGATAAAGAACCAAGCTGCATTGGTTCTGTCCATCAAGGGACTTACGAACCACCAGAGTTCGGTTGCAGAGAACAACGATCTTCTGGACGCAGATTCTACAATAGTGCGGGAGAAGGATGAACTTGAGGAAAGTTAACCTTCTCCCGCTCGAGGGAGGACCGTTCAATCACGTTCCAAATAGTGCTATTCCTACGGAAATTGATTGCTTTTTATTGGGAGGTTGAAAGGTAGGCTTACCAGCAAGTTCATGATTTTTTTCTCGCACCGAAAGATGCATTTATATATACATATATATTGACGTTTGAAAAAATATATATAAGCTCAAGAATGACGTTTATAGGATCACGGTCCTTGAGGGTTCTAATTGAGATAAGACTAACGTACCTAGTTAAAACAATGGCAGCTTGTATGATAGATGGGGTGCAGTTGACGGAGATTAAGCATTTTTCGGTGTTTTATTGGGAAGAGACAATCACGATAAAGTTTAGTCACATAAATGGGAAGCTATTGATTGAGCGTGAGTTTGTGAACGAGCCATGGTTATTAAAATATAGTTGGCATGAATTGAAACTTGAGCGTAAGGCAAATGCATGCGGGCCTTAAAAACGTTTTCTAAGTTCCTATAATGCGGAAGGGTTTCCCCGAATTGGATTGCGATGAGATTTTTTGAAAAATGTGTGCTGTAGATCAGAAAAAAATATGAGGAAGACGCTGTCTTGAGTTCAAGCAAATATTTATAAATTTTACACAATAACGTTAACCCTCAGCATTTGGAAACATTAATATACTTTTCCTTCGATGTATAAATAAACGCGGTGGGTTTATTTCAGACAGTTAACAATGAAATCATTAAAGTGATTTTCATTTGTTACTGTTCAGAATAGTTTAGCCTTTGTTCGTTTGTATATGACGGTCATAACGTACATGCGCTATCTTAAGTTTGTAATAATAAAAATTGCGTTGGATTTTGGGCATCATAATTGTAACCAGAAGGTATGACACAACAAATTACCTTTGTAGTCTATTGAATTTCTATGTATCTTGTAGACCAATAAATTATTTTTATGCCCATTTGTATGATTACCTCAACGTGCTGTCAGACTCGGAACGGACTGAAAGGACTTTCGAGGCTTGTGAGCAACGTATATTGGCAATGGCAATTAACAAATTATTCAAATAGTCTTGCCGTGCTGGCATCTTGAAGCCGCTTAACAAACTGCCGCAGCCCATTGACATATAACTGATATAAAATATTTGAATTAACAATCTTGTCGTGCGCTTATTTTAAGGGAATGTCAAATAAACCGACGGTCAGTGGTTACGCTCACTGTGGAGAGAATGCGCGGCTCGCTCTTCCGCTTGTTACAAGCTAAGTCGCAAGGGTAGAGAATTAACATATGTGGCTCTGTAAACTTTGAGTGGCGTCCATAGCATCACCTGGACTTCATCCGAAGACTTTCACAGCAATTTAGGGTAAAGTAATAGTAAATTAAACGGTAAAAATCAAGGGAAAGAGAGCTCAAAATGAAAAGCTTGAGTAACTGAGAAAGATAAATTTATGCGCGTGCATGTGCACAATGATTATGAAATTCATAGAAATTTATACAAATATACAACTCTGACGCCCTAACAGGATGTTGCGAAAGCACTACATATATCATAACTGAAAAGTATTACACCGACAGCCAGCATTATTCAATGCTCTCTTCTGTCGAAACTTTCCCTAAAATTTTGCGATCGGAATATATCTTCGGTGAATATAAATGCTCGCTCCTGCTTTGCATGTAAATGGAAGCATTAACATTCATATAATGTGCATCGCAATTGGTTTGTGTAAATAACTCCGTTGTGCAGAGCGATACAGTGCGGAGTGAACCATGAGTGATGGCGAGTACCATAGTGCGTTGTCGCGTTAATACTTATTCTTAATAAGAATCAAAGATTCCCGAGGTGGTTGGTAAGCTCTCCCTTATAGAGACAATGAGGAGGGCACACTACGAGCAACAAATTATCAAAATGAAATAAATGTAATACTAGCAAAATATAAAATAACATATAAACCTATTATACAAAATAACTACCAGAAAAGTGTGGTAAATTTGTTCAAATAGCTACTCTACATCAGTGGAAATTTACCTTCTGGAAATTCATCACATGTAGCATCATTCCCATATTCCAGAAAGATTTTATCTTTGGATAAGAGCTGCGTGGGCCCCCACTCCCACTCCAACATGCCAGTGGGATTATACGGTCGGGAATTAATCTCTCTTGGAACGTCCCATGCGATGATAGCGCCCAGGGAGCTCATCTGACCTGGCCTCGTAAACGGGAGTACTTCTGACCCAGCTCATCTGACCCAGCTGATCTGACCCAGCTCGTCTGACCCAGCTCATCTGACCCAGCTGATCTGACCCAGCTCGTCTGACCCAGCTCGTCTGACCCAGCTGATCTGACCCAGCTCGTCTGACCCAGCTGATCTGACTCAGCTCGTCTGACCCAGCTCGTTTGACCCAGCTGATCTGACTCAGCTCGTCTGACACAGCTCGTCTGACTCAGCTCATCTGACCCAGCTGATCTGACCCAGCTCGTCTGACCCAGCTGATCTGACCCAGTTCGTCTGACCCAGCTGATCTGACCTAGCTCGTCTGACCCAGCTGATCTGACCCAGCTCGTCTGACCCAGCTGATCTGACCCAGCTCGTCTGACCCAGCTGATCTGACCCAGCTCGTCTGACCCAGCTCGTCTGATTCAGCTCGTCTGACCAAGCTGATCTGACCCAACTCGTTTGACCCAGGCGTCTGACCAAGCTGATCTGACCCAGATCGTCTGACCAAGCTGATCTAACTCAGCTCGTCTGACCCAGCTCATCTGACCCAGCTCGTCAGACCAAGCTAATAGGACCCAGCTCATTAAACCCACTGATCTGACCCAGCTCGTCTGACCCAACCCATCTGTCCTAGGTCGTTTGACCCAACTGATCTGACCCAGTTGATCCGATTAAGCTCGTCTGACCCAGCTAATATGACCTAGCTCGTTTTACCCAGCTCGTCTGATCCAGCTCGTTTAACCCACCTAATATGACCCAGCTCGTCTGACCCAGTTGATCTGACCCAGCTCATCTAATTGAAAGCCTTTGACCCTGATGATCTACCACCTGCCAAGGTGTTACGTTGCTCTCGTTGTATTCTTGTCAGTTTACTCATTAGTACTGAAGAAATTATGCTAATTACATACCATAAATCTATATTCATTAGTATTAGCAATAGTCTATACACCCTTTTCTCTCTGATATCGAAATTAAAAAACATAATCTAAGCAAACAAATAGAAAGATATTATTCCCTAGCAGATTTATAGCTAAACAAAAATCAACTATGAAGAAAACATCGAATTTGGTAAATGAAGTTGAGATTGAGAGCCCTGTCAGGCATGCATAATATTGTACTGAGAACGGAACTATCGCAATCGTGTACAGCAGAATTTTTCAGGGCTGAGTGTTTTTAAAGCTGTACTTCGTATGATTTTATATATAGATCAACATATAACTACATGATGTAGCTATATAATTCTTTGATCATATTAAAATATTAAATTTAAAGTGAATTAAAGATGCAGTGCACATGAATTTCATAAGCAAAAGCCTATGGTAGGACATGATGAGCATCGCTCATGTTATGACATAGCTCATCCCATCCTAATATAATAAAACGCTTTGTGTTTTTATTTATTCATTTTATGTCGGCCTTGAAGGAAATAAATAGGCGAAAAATTAACCAGTTTGTAGAAGATGGTGGGAATTGGACCCTTATCTCTTCATCTGGTTGCACTTCTTGCTTGAAGCACTTCGTGAAATTGGGACAGTATGAATGCAGCTTATCGAGCCCGATTTTATAAGTTTTTTCTCTCAGGTCACGACGTATAAATTCGGCTAATAATCAATGGGGCACTCACGAGGTGATGATTATCCCGGGCAGTAGACAATTACTTCTTCTAGCTTACTGTCTTTCTCTGAGAGTGCATATTTCGCTTCAGAGGCTGAAATTTAAGCACTTCAGTGAAGCAGATAGTTAAGTATGCAAGATAGTATTATGGATACGGCGCACTAACATCGCATATAAACTGACTAGAAGGGCATTCAAGTTTATTGCAATGTTTTACTCAAGATTTTACTTTGGAAGATGCACGTTTAACTAAGAAAAAGAATAGGGAACGTAAAAGAAGAACGAGACTACTATAGTCTCAAGAACGAAGACGTGCTATCAATGGAGAGATGAAGCGCCTATGCGGCACAGTGACAAGAAAGACGTGAAGCAGAAGGGTTACAGAAAGAAATAGGAGTTGCTAATAAGCCTGAGCGGGAAAATGTGGAAACGGTAAGTCAAAGAAGAAAGCAAATATATCGATTATTGGTTGAATTTTGTCACGCACGGGTCCACTAGTCATTAAATAGTTTTCTTACTGAAACTAAATTAATATTTGTAGTAATACTGGTATGTTTGCTTATATAGGTAACTGTTGAAAAATTTTCGAAACTTTCGTTCAGGCACTGGGACGCTGATGAGACTAGCACAATTATGCTTCTTTAGAAACACGCACGCACATATGCACGCCCACGGGCGCACACTTATACGCACGGCGCACATTCATAGACGGCCCAACACGCCTACCACACACCCACAAGTACGGCCCACATGCATGGCACACGTCCTTTCTCACGCACATACAAAACTCATACACACAAATACTTACTTACAATAACGAGCATAATCTGAACGATGCGTATAAAGTGAGGAAACATGCGTAACTTTTTTTATAAAGTGGAGGGATAGCTCAGATTTTAAGCATTTTTACGAGACCGCATGTATTATGAAAAAATGAACGCTCATTGAACTAATTAATGCATTGCTAACAAACTATGGTATAACTGATAGATAAATTGGGCGACCAAAAAGTTCATGAATTTTAACGAAATCCTTTGATTCAATAATTATTCAGGAGTATTTATAAACTATTAAGGTAAGAACTATAAATAGGGTTCGCTGCTAAAATTTAATCAGTTCCTTCTTGGCTCTTCCCCTATAAACATGTCTGGAAACTCAAGGACATCACTGGAAGTTAGAGAACTGGTTATGAAGTTACGTAATGAAGACAAACATTCAGTTGGTGACATTTCTAAGATTATGAGGAAGACTATGAGTATTATTGACAGTATTCTAAAACAATTTGAGGAAACTTAGCGGTGCAAAGCCAAGAAACCACCTGGCAGGCCTGAGAAAAGTACGGCAAGAGAGGACAGATGGATTTGTAAGGAATCTAAGAATAATAAAACTGCGATTCAAGATTCACAGTTTTTCGGAGACTTAATTAAATAGGTTTTTGTAGTAGAGTACCTTCACAAAGCCCTGCATTTCTGAAAAAAAAAACGAGTGACCAGAGAGAAATTTGCTGCTGAAATTGTCACATAAACTGAAGAACACCGGGATTGTGTTCATTTCAGTGATGAGTTCAATTTTCAACTTGTTCGGCTATGATGGCAGAAGGTTCGTTCGACGCGCACCGAAAGAGAACGAAAGTTTCCTCACTGTATTAAAAGTAATGCTATGTACGGAGGAGGAAGTGTGCTGGCGTTTGGCATGATTTCAGCTACTGGTGGTTTTGGACCTCTTGTTTGGCTACACAGTAAACTTAACGCATCAGTGTACAGGGAGTTTTTAAAGATCCATGTTTTATCTCATTAAAGAACTGCAGTTAAGCAACCAGCTACATTTATGCCAAATAAAACCGTGCCACACAGCAAAATCTGTCGAGACATTTTTTTTTTTTCAGAGGAGAATGTTACTGTGATGAGTGTCCTGCTCAGAGCCCGGACATGAATCTAAATGAGATTGCATGGAACGGCTAGCTGAAAGAGCTAAGAAAAAGAATTCAAGTAATGTCCATGGGAGAAAATGTCCAACTGTTATTGATAGCAAATCCCTACTGTAGATACCAATTACTAATAAATGCGTACGTATAGGTTATAAGTTTGTGATTTCTTTAACAGTTCTAATCTTTTTGATCTCCGAATTAACCTAAGTTATCTATCAATCATTTCATAATATGTTAGTAAGGCATTAACCTTTGTTCTATAAAAAGGTTATGAATGTTTCCCTTGATTCATAAGCACCGTTTTGAGTCTTATTCTCGTTACTGTGTAGATATTTATTTTGATTTGTTTATTAATGCTACAGACTATATTCCTGTATACATTCACAAAGTTCGTTAACTTCAGTGAAATTAAACAACGTCTGTGCTGTTTTTTTACATGAAACAACAACCCTGTTGAGTTGACATAGTGATTCGTTTTCTTGGCATTGCTCTATCGAAGCGATTCGTTTTCTAATTTATTTTCCTTTGAGTCGACTGAGAGCAAATTCTCTTTTACGAAGAATTCTCATCATTCGCCTTCCAAGAACAGGCTTATTCTGCAGCATGCATTCAAACATTTGTTGAGGTTTGGAAAAATTCTTCTTTAATGCCCTTCTTTCTTTAGCTTGTGGGACTCGAAGTCCAATGCCTAGTACTCAACGCCTCTCTGAGCAAAGGTTGTTCGTTTGTCTATTGCCAACTATGAAATCTAATCTAAACTTGTGCAAGAAAAGCTGTGTCCCTGACTATAGGAATTTTAAGGCATAAACTCGTTTCGGCCACTTCGATTGCGATAAACTAATTCACTTAGCTTTAACTTATCCGGAACGTCAGTCTTGAGCTTTAGATTGGGATTGAATTATGATCGAGTTTCAGGTGTTAATCACATACAGATTAAGTTTAGGTGAGTATAATCGCTTTGCGATTTGGGCCTGAATCTCGATACGAAGTAGCATTCGACGCTCAGAGCTGAAGTTTCAGACAAGTTAAGGCTATCGCATTCGACTATCTGAAGCCAAGTGACCGAATTGATCACGCAACTACTTTTATTTATGCGTCGTACCCATTCAAAACTTTTAAAATCATTATGCACCACTCAAAAATAAAGCAATTATCCAAAGTTACAGACACTAGGAGTGTAGATATGACAATAATATCATTAAGCTTATAGTGTGAAGAGCGTTGTCTTTTAACTAGCACACCTTCCCGTGCAGCGACGGGACCTACCTTCTTTGTTGCGCTCAGGTCGCATGAAAATTGCATGAAAACTACAGACAGTCCATCGCTTGTTTGAGTGGTGAAGACTGCTGACTCTCTCATAATTCTGAAGTCAGACGTTCTAGTCTTGAGCCAGCGAGGAAACTCATGAGACTCAATAATGCAGAGACAATATTCCCATAATTCACAATAACTTCCCGGAAAGGAGGCACTGGCCTTCAGATTGGAGGCCCAGTTGTCGACCGACCCTTCCGCTATAGAGAGCCAGAGCTCGAGAATCTAGTCGGCTGCAGTTGTGCCCGCCTTTGGGCACTAGTGGGCACTTACCAACAGCACAAACCAGTGCATGTGCATTTTATATTTGGGGTATAGCGTCAAAGTGAATTTACCAATACTTTTGCTATCATTATGACTCTGTCCTAATAGATAAAAAGTGATTCAACGAAAGAACGTTGCCGATGACTTCTTCTATCTGCCTTTATCAAAATATGACAGTTATTACAGCAGTTCCGTTTACTTATAAAACTAGTATAATTCACTACATTGATATTTTCTTCCGACAGAATTATTAAATAAACTGTAATTACCGCCGTCCCGTTCGAACGGAGCAGCCCCGAACATAACGGTGACAGTCCCAAGCCTGCCGGACGGCGGGACGTCTGCTGGGCAGAACGGCCGGACCGAGCACCGCGCCAGCTGGCAACGTTCTAAATAAGCGAACCGCGTACGCTCCATTGACTTCTGATTAGAAAGCTAACGGACACCGAGGGTATTATGCCGAGCTGTTGACACCCTTGGTAATGGCAGAGGTTATGGTGTCAACCGGCGGGTGAACACAGACTTGGGGGTGAGACGGGGAGGTGTGCAAACTTTTCGGACGTAAGGTGTGTTGAAAAGGAGATCGACCAAAGGGTGAGGATAGACCGTGGAAAAGTTAAGGAACAGGTGCAGAATTCTTTGAACGTCCGAGGCGTTAAAGAGGATGTGAATCACAGGATGAATCTATTTCTAGTGTAGGACTGGCAGATGTCGGGGTTGTTGAAATACATGTCACAGATAAATATACGCCTGGGGTGGGAATGCAGTTTGAGCTAAGTTTTCGGGTGTCGGATGCGTTGAAAGCAAAGTTGACAAAAACGTGAAGATAACACTAGAGAAGCTCAGGAAGAAACTCGGATATATATTTATATTTTTCTTTATAACGTTTAAACGGATGAGAACCAAAGGCTGAATCAGAGTGCATTGTAATCCCAACTTAGTTGGGCTGCCGTAACCCAAGAAATGGTTACAACAACCGGGATTGACTTTCTGAGAGCGCCATCAATCGATGAGCGGTGTAAGCTTAACAATACTGAATATGAGTGCTTATTGTAATTTATCCACGTAACTTAAAGTAAATAAGCATATTTACATGCTCTATGGACATGGCATTTGCTCTTTGCTCATTTGCATAATCTCTGCTTTTCCTTTATTTGGACTTGATGTTTTTGAACGGTCACCGCAACCCGTGTCGCAATCATTAGGGCTTTTGGAGTTATGATTGCGCTACAGTTTGCCAGCGGCAGAGTTCCCGTGTAGCACCGGTGACCTAGAAACAGTGATTACAACCCGCCTCGATCTGTAGTAAGACTGGTAGATATAAACACTTTTACGGACGACAGTATTGTTGAAATACATATCGGCCAAAGGAAAAACAGTGACTTAAACTGGGACTGAAATATGTGGGCCATTTCCAGCTATCAGGTGGGCTGAAAAGGATGTGGGCCAAAGAGGGAAGCAGAACCTGGAGACGTTTAATGGGGACAAGGATTTTAAAACGTCGGTGGTGGCACAGAGATGTCGACCAAACGAGGACTACAGACGAGAAATGGGACTGACAGATGCACATACGTGCCAGATGTTGGGGTAGTTGAAAAAACGGATGTTATTTGATGGATCGATACAGACCTGGGGTGAGATTGGAAGGTGCCATAGCTTTTGGATGTACCTTGTACCTTGAGTACCTTGAGAGTCTTCGGAAGAAGTCCAGGTGACGTTGTTCACGTCACCCCACGTGTGTGGAGTCACTCTGCTGGGTGTCTTCTGTGGTGCCGCAATTTGCGACCATGTTGAAAGTTTCAGGAACTCAACGGTGAACATAGACCTGGGGTGGGCTGGAAAACTCATTGATTGAAACAAATTTGTAATTTAAAACATTAATTGCTCTAGTACAGTGATTCCGTCTAAGGGGTCAATAGACCCCCGTAGACCCCCAGGGATCTACCATCGACATCCTATGGAGTCTTCTTAAGGAAAACCTATATCTTTGTTTCCCTTCTTTGTATTTAGAGGCTGAAAATTAATTTTAAAATAAAAAAACCTATGCATGCAGTATTAAAATGGAATTTAAAAAATAAATATGCATGATATATGAGTTTTTACATTTGTAATAAAGGATCTGCTGAGTTACTTCTGAAACACATTTTCTTCAAAAGTAGGGTTTTCTTTCGGTATTTGAATAAATTTTAACGGGATCTGAACTAAATCTCGTTAATTTCTCAACTTAAACAAGGGTTCTTGACAACCTCTAAGAATATAAATTACTTTTTTTACAAATCTGGTGCATTTCGAACCACTGACGGGCAGCTGTAATGGATAAATGCTTATTAAACTAGAGCACTCTGAGAGCGCATACCTCCGCCAAATGAGGCAACGGTAGCAAAAAATTCAAGTTGACTCTGAAACCATAATTTTCTTTGTACAAACTCCAAAATCCAATCATTTGTGCCTTTTGATAGTAATAATAGCTTGTGCAATTTTCTTGAAGATCCGTTCATAACTTTCTGAGTTATACTTTTAACAAACGTTATGACAAACATGAGTCAAACATACAAACGAACAAACCGATCTGCACTAAAATTTAATCATTTATGTCTTTTAACATTACTGACAACTCCTATAAATTTCATAAAAATCCATTCATTATCTTTTGAGTTATTGTGCTAACAAGCATAAAATTAAAAACAGTGACAAACGAACGAACTAACGGATCATTACCAAAATTTGGTCATTTACTTTTTGTTATATACCTTACAACTCATGTTAATTTCATCAAAATCCATTCATAACTTTTTGAGTTATGACATTGAGAAAAATGAGGTAGACAAACAAACAAACAAATAAACGGATGAACATATCTTCACTAAAAGTTAATCATCTTTTCCTCGTCACATACCTAACAATCCCTGTAAATTTCATACAAATCGGTTCGTAACTTTTTGAGTTATCTTGGTGACAGACAGACAAACAAACAAAGAGACAGACAGACAGACAAACACGATGAAAACATAACCTCCTTGGCGGAGGTAATTAAATAACCTTACAAATTTAGAATATTCTTTAGAAAAAGATACCCTGATATAGAGAATTTTAATTAATATTATATTTCCACTTCGTTCTTTTAGTATTCTCCATTATTCTGTGTAGTTTACAACTCTGATTGCATTTGCGTAACGTAGTTATTTACTATTGTTATTAATATATTTAGTCTTAGTGTTTTGCTATTCTTCATTATTCTGTGTATTTGACAACCTTGGTAGCATTTATGTTACTTAGTAAATTAAAATTGACAATAGTGATTTTTGCTAATTCTTTGTAGCACAGGTTTTACCTAAATGTAGCATAATGCATGCACCCAACACTAGAACACTCGGGGTCTACGACGATACACTACTCTCTTTGCAGCGGTCTACACTGATGAGTTATGGGGAACCACTTCTCTAGCATAATATCCTGCATAAAACAAGTATTAAATTTCCTTGAAAAATTCATCGGGTTACCTCACTTATCAAATTACACTATTAAGACGATACACAAATAGGCGAAGAACATTTGGCGTACTGAAAAAGAGTACTTTAGAATCATACTGAAGGGATGGATTGAAGTTTTAAAACTTCATTTCTTTTTAGGAAAATAAGCTCCAAGAACCCTCTTTCTTAGGTTGTGTTGTTTATCTGCAAGGGTTCTTTCTCCTATTGAATTCCTACAGGGAAATCCTTATTAACGAAGTAGCACAACTTAAGTAAGATAAGACTAAATTATTAGCACATCTCTTGCCAAAAGGTTCTATGAGTTTTATTGTCACTTATAAATCATCATTATTATCAGAAATATTCATATTACCACCACTACACATAAGCTATTTGATTTTCATTCCTACTACTGCTGTCATCACTGTTGCACTGTTGTTTTTATTATTATTATTAAGATACACTCGACTGGCGAACTGAGAAGGAAGGAAACTCCATAAGGTTAACAAAACCCCATGCAACCAGCGCAACAAAAGAAAGAGATTAGAGATCACAGTATAGATAGATTGCTGATAGCTACCGATACCCGCGCCTACATATAATTCAAAATATCTACATATGATGGAAAAATGAACGAGAATACTGGCTTGTACGGTATCGTACCGGTTCTAGGACAAACTGATGAAGAGCACTAAAACGCCGAGTATACCTCAGCCGAGTAAATGGCTCCGGAAGAAAAACCGACAGTGGATGACTAGGGCATTTATATATAGAAAGCAGACTCAACCAACTCTGCGACGATGTACCAGATCACAAGCCAAAACACCATCCAGCATGAACGCATATCGACGAACCACTTTGTCAAGCAACCTCAAATGACAATCAGCACTGGACAACATTTCAAAGCCCGCATTGACAAACGTTTAGGTGTATCCAGCCGAACTGGTCTACCACTTGCAAAACCCACACATTCAGCACCCCGCCTGCATGCTGAGGAAAACGACCATCTCATCAGTAAAAATGACTTCTCAATCATTGACTCTTGTAATCCAATAGAACTCACAACATTAGAATCCCTTTATATCCATAGAACACGACCCAGCCTCAATATTATGACCTCAGCTGTACCTCTTCACACTATACCCGACTAACTAGCTCCACATCTGCCGACTGTACAGGAGCTGACACCCGGCCCCTTCTCACAGCTCTGTTCATTCGCTTTTTAGATTATAGCTCATGACCGACATTTTTCCTCCGACTGAACATGTTTTTTTCTCTCCGCTCTAGATTCACTGTCCAACAAAACCTAGCCTCAATATAATGACTACAGCTGCATCACTTGTCACAACCCATGACTGACACTTTTTCCTCAGACTGTACTTGCCCGTTTTCCTCCGCTACCCTTACCGTGCGACGCTTATATAAGCACCACATAGCGCACCATGGTCATTCGCCGTTCAGGTCCCACCCTGTTAACACCTCTCAAAACTCAGGTCATCTAAAATAAATTGTATTGGTTAGGCATCCTTTGTAGTTTTTATTTAAAATTTCTGATGATGGGAAAAAATTCCTGAAACATTAAGTTTTACTTTGCTGTCGACCTTCTTTTCATTGTTTGTAATTTGCTTCAGGATAGTGCTTGTATTTTGTTTCACACAGCTTCTTTGCTTTTAGACGGGAAGAAATTCGAGGGACTAGGGCACAGCTGCATTTTTTCCATTGGTAAACCCTTTAATTCGATTGTATCTTTGGTATGGAAGCTAAACTGTGTTCGACCTAAAGAACGGGCATGATAAATTCATCGGTTCCATGGGCAGTACAACTGAAATACGTAACATAAAAATTGACTCTGCTATAGCCTGGGTGTTGAATATTCGTTAGAGAAGCAAAGAATCTGTTGACAGTGAAACGTACGGGCCGATCCTTGGCGGGCAGGGGACGACAGCCGAATAGCAGATGGTCTATACAGAGCTAAATAACACCAGCTTTTTTGCGAAAGCAAAGACGATCACAATGACGACCCAAAGGGTCACGGGCCGTCTAGTACAGAATAAAATATGTACTAGGCATGCTTAATCCCATTAGGTTTAATCATATCACTGATGTAATAACAGATATGACTGAAAGCTAAAAGAACGGCTGTAAAGCGACATTGCAGTTGGAGTCTGATGGCGACCACTCTGATGAAGATCCTGAAAAAATTGCCGACACCTATCGGAAAAGAGGTACAACTTTTGAACTTCGGTGAACGTAAAACGTATATCGTAGTTCAGTACGAGGGCTCATCCGAGGATGAGCCAAAACACTGGATATGGCCCGACAGACCTGACACTTGCAACTACATAAAAAAGGACGTTGTTGCGATAGTTGGCTTTCCACAGATAATTATCGGCGACCGCGGGCAACTTTTTTGCGCCTGAGGTCGCAAAATACTGGTGTTAAACATTATATGTGTGAAATGAATGTAAATAGCTCTAAATTTTCATAAATGGAAGGGTAAAAACATTTCATAAATTCAAGTTTTCGGGCCCACGCCGAAAAACCAAGCAGATTATTTATTTCAATGGAGAATGAAGTTATTTTTTACAACAAACCCTTGATGTTATGTATCAAAAGAAGCGCAAGGAGCTACTTTTCACTTCTGTATAGTTATGAATAAAAAATAATGCATTTTATATATGTTTTTTTTTGCACTATATGTATATACACGAATACCCCCGACCCCGGATAGTCGAAAATTCTTTTTCAATCCCCTCTCTAGACGTATAGGAGGGCCTCATCTTTTTTTAAAGCTACCGCTTTATAGCCAAGATCTGTAATGTACAGATGCAAGCAAAATTTACAAGAAAAGTTTTATTGTCAGAGTGTGACATGCAAACAATCCCAATTATCCCGGTCGACCCTACTTACTGTACTGTAACTGTCATTATTGCTATTATGTTGATCATAACTACCTCCGCCAAGGAAGTTATGTTTTTGTCGTATTTGTCTCTCTCTCTCTCTGCTTGTCTGTATGTTTATCTATTTGTGTGTCTGTTTATCTGTCACCAAGATTAATCTCAAAAAATTCCGGACGGATCTTTACGAAATTTACAGGGATTGATAGGCATGTTAACTGTAACAGATTATAAACTTTTGGTGAAAATCCGTTCATCTGTTTGATTGCCTATTTTATCTTTAATTCCATAACTCAAAAATTTTTTATTATTTTTCATGAAATTTACTTGAGTGTTAGGTATAATACGAAGAGAAAATGATCAAATTTTGGCGATGAGCTGTTTGTACGTTCGTGTGTTTGTAACTCTGCTTGATTTTGTGCTTGTTAGCACATTAACTTAAAAGTTATGGACGGATCTTTATGAAATTTACTGGACTTGTTAGCTATGCTAAAAGACATAAAATGATAAATTTTGGTGATGATCAGTTGGTCCGTTCGTGTGTTTGATTTATGTTTGTCATTATGGTTGTTGGTAGCATAACTCAAAAAATTATGAACGGAACTTCGCGAAAATTTCAGGAGCCGTTAATACTATCGCAAGGCATTAATGATTTGATTTCGTTGTCGATACAAGGAAAATCATGGTTTCAGAACCAATTTGAATTTTTCGTTACCGCTGCCTTGCGTGGCGGAAGTGTGCGCTCTCCGAGTGCTCTCTAGTTACAATTATTATCAAATATATTTTATTTAGTATCTTTCTTAAATACTCGTACCAATATAATCATTATTTTTATCGTGTAACGACCGTGCATTTCACGTTCTGTATAGATACGTACGTCCGTGCTTTATACTTTCGGTATTTGATGGGAGAAAATTAAGGTATCGGTGATACAGGCTTGGAAGCAATAGATGTCACTTTAAGCTGCTTTTCACAGGTCTTAGATGAGCAGCGCTCAGACTTGGAATATATTTCCACACTTCGTACACAGGAAATGCGTTCGAAGGAAGAAAAACTCTTCAGTGCTAAGGAATTTAAGCAGATTTCAGCTAGTAAATATCACTACTTTACGCCTAGTTTGACCACCCCGGGAAACAGCTACTTTAATACTGAAGAATTAACTTCAAACTTTCGCTATTACTTCCGGTTCCAAAACTGTTACCAGCAGCTTAGGGCTCTTGGAATTTTAACAAAGTCTCACGAGTCTGGGCGAGAAGGAGCCGAACGAAAGAGTTAATTTCAAATTTTCGGTTGACTCGTACCATAAATTTAGCTCGATGAGTTCCGTGGCGGCCACAAATCAGAATTGATGTCGCCCTTTTAATGAACCGCTGACGTGAAAATTATCGTCGCTCAGCCGAAAACTTGCCATTTTGTGGGCCCAGAACGACAGCGAACGAAAGCTAAATAGAAGCAGCCTGATAGACACGGCTTGACAATGGCACCTGGTGATAGCACGGAAATGGGACTAAGCCATGGCAAATAGGACTAGAATGAGACAATGGCAGGGAAGATGAGAGTAAAACAAGCGAAATAGAAAGAATGTGGGACTAACTTACAGTAAATGAGACCAGAATGAAATTATGGTAAGGGAAATGAACAGACAGTGAGGCAACGATAAGGCTAATATAAAGGAAATGAGAAGAAAAAAGCAACTACGGATTGGAAGAGTAGTGAGTTTTTGATTTGGTTTCTGGTGTCCCACAGGGTAGTGTTCTGGGCCCTTTGTTGCTCATTGTATATACGGCGGTTCTATTTCATCTTGTTAATAATTTACTTATTGGTTACGCTGATGATGTTACTTTGCTGACTGTTTGCGATAAGAGAAATGGAAAGAGAAACGAGATTTTGACGGAGGAAATGAGAGTATTGCAGTGGCAATGTGAGTCTAAGACCGGGGAAATGAGACCAGGGAAATGAGATTGAAAGGAAAAAATTAGACTAAGGCGAGAGAAATGTGTCCCGTACTAAGGAAATGAGGTCAAAAAAAACTAAATCAGACTAAGATGAGCAAGTGGGACTAAGACAAGGGACATGCGAATAAGGTGTGAACAAAGAAAATGAGAAACAAAAGGTGTAGCACTTATGAAATTACAATAATAATGAACATACAATGCACCTGAACGAAGTGGGCCAAATGTTATTCGAATAAAAAAAGATGAAAGACGATTAATTTTTATGCATCTAAGTCAATCCCCATAAAATTAAGCTGAGGCCGCGCCTCCAGTACGGCAATAAGAAATTTATGGCCCCAACTCGGTCTAAAAGCTGAGAGATGCAAGAGGAACGTCCAGCATAAATTTCAAAGGATAAATTCTTTCCAAAGTAAGAATTATGGTGTGATTTTTGAATAAATTCTTAAAATATAGAAAAGTTGTAGGTATTTTCCGTATTGGTAATGAGTCAATACTTTCAAGTGACCACATGAAACCGAATCAAAAATTAAAAAATACTTAGGTATTTATTTCAGGGCTGCATTGTTTTTTGTAATATTCGAATGTTTTATATAAAGGAATATGGTTTTAGAAATGGAGGATGACTTTGATTTAGCTTGAATTAACACAAAGAGCGAAGATGAAGATAAACGCGTTATGGTATTTACCCAAATCACAAAAAGACACAACTTCGAAAATCGATCAAAACTATTAACAATGGGTAATGTGCTCTATACAGTATTTTATTGTGAAAAATAACACTACCAGGAAAGAAAGGGCGAAAAATGACGCACTTCAACTAGGTCTGTTGCAAACTGTACTCCTATTGGGGAAAAATTCATCCTATCTTACTGTAAAAACAACATAATACAAACCGCCCGGTGCTAACAATATATGACTGCGCGCTACAAAACTTATGAAGTAGTTTTAAATTAAAGATAGATTAGTTTGAAAGATTGTAAGGTTCTCATGCTCCGTGTACGTGGATATAAATGAGTGTCTATTAAACTATTAGATAGGCGGCAATAGACGAACTAATAGGCCCATTCCCAAAGAGACACCGGGACTTACACCCCTGCCCTCTATAAGCTATTGCCATTATGTTAGTAGGATGTAGTTGACTGAGGAAAAAAGAAGAAAAAAGGGGGAAGAATCCCAATAAAGAGACGATCATGCGTGCACGCAAGCACGATCTATAGCCGCTGATATGCGGAGCTTAGAGACGTCCGTCTCTGTAGTCGGAGCGGAAGAGAGAAGATGAAATAAGATGGGCCTCGGAAGCTTTGGCCGTTTAGAGTTTACGACTCGTGGAAGAGGAGTTCTTAGCTGTGGAGGATGTCTCTCCCAATGTATGTCACGACAATTTTTAATCTCGTTGACTGTCTCTGCACCGACAACGACGAGAGGGAGTCTATTCCAAATGCTCACTATGAAATACGAAAAAAAAAAAATTGCTGATTTAAGGTTGTTCTTCGAGCTTTAAGCTGTCGTATTAACACGTCATTTCTATCTATACATATATGAAGCACTACAGATCTACGTTTGTTATTTCAATAACATTGGTAAGCCTACGAGCGACCCTACAAGACATCGCGCTCAAGCTTGTCGACGCCCCGCCAAGTGCATCTCCGACATGAGGGACGCGTGTGACGTCAGAAAGAGCCCACATCCTAACAGCCAATCACAGGCAGGTCAATAGATGCCCACCTAACGGAACTCGATTTTGTCTTTGAGAATCCAATATTTCTGACGGTTCCAACGAATCCAAAGACTGCCGTGTCTATTTATTACTTCCGACAAGAAGGCTATGTTTTCGTCGGGTTTGCCTGTATGTCACCAAGATAACTCAAAAAGTTATGGACGAATTTTGACGAAATTTACAGGGATTTTTATGTATATTAGGAGAAACAGATGATTAACTTTTGGTGAAGATCCGTCCATCCGCTTGTTTATCTGTTTGTCTGCCTCTTTTTTCTTAATGTCATAACTCAAAACGTTATGGATGGATTTTTATGAAATTTACACAAGATGTATTATGAGAAATAAATGACCAAATTTTGTGATGATTTCTTTGTTCGTTCGTTCGTTGGTCACTGTTTCTAATTCTATGCTTGTTAGCACAATAACTCATAAATAAAGAATCACTATTTATGAAATTTATTGGAGTTCTTAGAAATGTTAAAAGGCATAAATGATCAAATTTTGGTGCAGATCGGTTTGTTCGTTTGTATGTTTGACCCATGTTTGTCACAATGTTTTTTAGCAGTATAACTAAAAAAGTTATGAACGGATCTTCACGAAAATTGCTAAACTGTTAATACTATCAGAGGGCACAAATGATTAGATTTTGGAGGTGATACAAAGAAAATTATGGTTTTAAAGCCAACTTGAATTTTTCGTTACCGTTGCCTCGTTTGGCGGAGGTATGCGCTTTCATAGTGCTCCAGTTTATATATGTTTATAGCTCGGGTGATTATCTATATTTCTGTAATAGTTCGGAATCATACTGAAGCCTTTAAAATAGGTGAATTAGCGATTTAACGGGTAAAGCACAAAAGCTTCACACTCCAATCTCGCCCAATGCCAAATAATCAGAATTCTAGAAAAGATTAGCATCGGGAAAGGTTATTAGCAGGTGCGAGGTCACAAGACTTTTAATTTGATATAACAATGACACTTGAGGGCGGCGTAGTTAATTAATTAGGATGTAAAAAGCTCGCATTGACAATCACAAAAAAAGGCAGTTCGCGCTAGCAAAAGTGTCACCGAGTAGATTGTGCCAACTGTTTACTTTCAGCCAAACGGGCGGGTATAAAAAGCTCGAATTGGACAATCGGGGGTAGATAGAAATTCGTACTCGCTACGTCGCGTGTGTTTTAGTCAGACGCTTCGACCCCTATGTGACCCACCACTTCGGTTCGAGAGCATATGACCGATATGGCCCAGGCAGCATTCTGGGCCGCCCAATAGCAGTATCATCGTTTCGAAGTTGAGAATTGGTATGGGGAATGTGTCGTAGTCAGATGAGTGGGGCTTAATGAATTATATGGTTATTGATTGGGAGCGGTATGAAACTTATTGTTCAATGCCATCATTTCCTGCGACTTAGATAGTGCACTTATATGACTGACCGTTGTGCCAGTACGCAGTTAATTTGTATGAGGTCGACCTTTGTGTGCAATATAGCAGAATTAATTGTCACACCTCGTTGTCATTTCCCCTGCTGTGTTTTCACTATTGATAGAAACAGTTGCCTTATCCGCTCATGCTATGAAAAAAAATCTATGAGTTCACTAAATGTATGTCAAAAGTCATTATAGGATCATTCTTAGTCTGAAATCGAAAATTTATAGTGTTTAATACCACACATTTAGTTTTTTCGGGGAAATCAAGTTCGAAGGAACAAAACTCCTAACAATTATTCATCATTGGACAAGCTACCATTGCAAAGTAATCGTTTTTCAAAAATTAAATGAGTAATTAATTAATATCAGCACTTTATTTAGCATATCGAATTCAGTTGGATAAAAAAAGGAACAAAAGAAAACTCAACAAGACATTCACTCGCTTCGCCCACACGTAATATCTCAATGCTTGAGTTTTTGACAAATGTTTCGCAGGTGACCATTAACGTCTCTTTCAAAAACTTCCGCTGTAGGTACGTCGTTTAAGCCATTCAAATACTTGAATGTTTCTATTAGCTGACCCCTGAGTCATCTTTGCTCGAGAGAGATCAAGCCCAGTTCTTTTAATTAGGCGACATTCATATGATTTGTTTCGCAGCTGAGGTATCAATTTCGTTGCTCATCGTTGGACTCTTACCATGTCATCGATATCTTTGCATAAATAAGGTTCTGTTGCCTACTGACGTTGTGCATCAATTATTTTAATTTCCAAGAACATAAAAATGCTAGGAAGATCTGGAATATTACACTTATCAGCAAGTTTATGATGAATATTGTTTGGGGCACAAATGATTTAATCAGTAAGAATAAAGAAAAAGTTAAAGAGACCACCAGAATCTGATGCATACTGTTTCTGTGCATTAATTGCATCAGTATCCAAGAAGAACGGTGAGGTTAGAAGGATCAGAAAAGTTACCAAGATCAACACGGATCTGATGCACACTGTTTCAGTGCACAAATTACATTAATATTCATTAATATTCAAGAACAAGGAAGAGGTTAGATGGATCAGAAAAGTTGCCGAGATCAGCACGGATCTGATGCACACTGTTTCAGTGCACAAATTACATTAATATTCAAGAACAAGGAAGAGGTTAGAAGGATCAGAAAAGTTACCAAGATCAGCACGGATCTGATGCACACTGTTGCAGTGCACAAATTACATTAATATTCAAGAACAAGGAAGAGGTTAGAAGGATCAGAAAAGTTACCAAGATCAGCACGGATCTGATGCACACTGTTTCAGTGCACAAATTACATTAATATTCAAGTACAAGGAAGAGGTTAGAAGGATCAGAAAAGTTACCAAGATCAGTAAGGTTCTGATGCAGGATCGGCAGACAGGCGAGCGGTCATTTCGCGCTCGCTTCAGCGCAAGTCATTAAAAGCAAATTTTCGAGCATCTTTACGATGTCGTAAAATGATGCACTTCTGAAATTTTCCAAAGGGAGTTGTTAACCTCGGCAGCTCACTGAGAGGTGATGAGAAGAGTTGGGCTCGATGCTCAGAAGAAAAGTTCTGCCCTGAACAAAATGAAAGGAAGGGCCGGGTGTTGAAAGCAAGAAGCTTTTGCAGGCTGCTCACTTTTTAAACGTGCGTGCAAATGGACAATATTAAAAATCAATTAATTTTAAAGATGCTTTGCAGTTATAAAAGTTGAAAGGTCAGTGTTGATCAACAACTAGCACCTCCATATATAACTTGATATGAAATTTGTATTTAAAGTAAAAGTAAAGTCAACTTTGACTACACCAACCCCTGGGAGACCCACACACACACACACTGATTCGTGTTGCAAATATAGGCCAACTGGCCCCAGAGCAGTAAGTAGAGCCGCAGCCGACAACGGGTCGCTAAGAACTATGACGCCGAAACGGAAGGTTCAACGACCCGAGCCCCCCTCCCATTCCTGGTCAGGCAGGTGCCCCACCCAGCTTCGCATACTAAACAATTGCCGACTTAGCACTCCGGACACCGCACAGATCTCTTGACAGGCTTGTCACTAGAACTCGAGACAAGCAATGGAAGTCAGACACGCATGGCATGTTGCTATTGTGGGTACTAATCACGCTATATTAGATTAGATTAGATATGCGGCACTAGACGAACCAAGAGGTATATTGCCATTATGTTAGAAAGATGTAGAGGACTGAGGAAACGAGAGGAGAAAAAATGGACGACGAAAGAGAAAAAAAAGATCAGGGATAAATTTATACCAGAATACTATGCACTTGGCAATCGTTATGAGCAATGTATACGTAGATGAATATATGAATACGCAGCATTACGCAAAACTGGGATTATACATCCATTGAGACTATTGAAAACAGAAGAAAATGACGCTCAAGCGAAAAGAAATTGAGACATAACTCTGCACAAGGCGGCCGTTACAAACAATGTATAGAGGCACACGCAGCATTCTGCATGACCCATAGCCAACGGATAGTTGCTTATGATTCCAATAGGTACTCAGTCAGAATATCTAGACCAAGAAATAGCAAAATATCCAACTCATACTGAACAGAATTGGTGTATGCTCCTCAGACTATACCAGGAATAGGTTTCGACAATTTGTCATATTAGTCAGAATGCATAGAAAGACTCTGCAAAATATCTAACTGATACCGCGCAGAATTTATGTTGTACTCTCAAGACCGTATCAAGACTAGCTTTCGACAATTGATCGTACTCAGTCAGACTGCATAGAATAAGACTGCAAAATAACCAATTCATATTGGCTAGTATTGGTTGTATGCAATTCAGAATACGTATTTCATAACTTTGCTGCAGCAACTCATTACACTCGGAGACTTCAAATATCCCATCCAATACTGCGTACACCTCCTGGAGTATCCCATCCAATACTGCGCACACCTCCTGGAGTATCCCATCCAATACTGCGCACACCTCCTGGAGTATCCCTTCCAATCCTGCGCACAGCTCCTGGAGTATTCCATCCAATACTGCGCACACCTCCTGGAGTATTCCATCCAATACTGCGCGCACCTTCTGGAGTATCCCATCCAATACTGCGCACACCTCCTGGAGTATCCCATCCAATACTGCGCACACTTCCTGGAGTAACCCATCCAATACTGCGCACACCTCCTGGAGTATTTCATCCAATACTGCGCACACCTCCTGGAGTATCCCATCCGATACTGCGCACACCTCCTGGAGTATTCCATCCAATACTGCGCACACCTCCTGGAGTATTCCATCCAATACTGCGCACACCTCCTGGAGTATTCCATCCAATACTGCGCACACCTCCTGGAGTATCCCATCCAATACTGCGCACACCTCCTGGAGTATTTCATCCAATACTGCGCACACCTCCTGGAGTATTTCATCCAATACTGCGCACACCTCCTGGAGTATTTCATCCAATACTGCGCACACCTCCTGCAGTATTCCATCCAATATTGCGCACACCTCCTGCAGTATACAGTTGAGAATATGCAGGCTATGATGCACAGTTGCTATCAGCAACAGGGCCAGGTCAGGGGGCGATATATCTTCCGTGCTGTCAAGAGTAAATCAAGATTTGCCATTGGTATAAGACTCTGGAAAAACTGGAAGGTGTTGAGAGCGGAAGTTTCTGATCGGTAAAGAAGTCGTCGGTTGGTGTTTTTAACTTAGCTGATCATAGGAAGCGTATTGGTGCATTGTTGGCCTGCATATATATATATATATATATATATATTCTCTTCATACTATATGTTCTCTTCATACTATAAGGACCAACTCTACACTGCCGGTTTCCTGTAAGAGTAAAGGTAAAGTTTTATTGGCAGCAGTTGCCAAGTGGACACTCACACGACCCGGTTCTTGGCGTAGATATAAATCCATTCAAGGGATCAGAGTAGTATACGGCTGCTGTCGATCACATTCGGTCTGAACTGTGGTGTCATAGACAGAAGGCATCGACAAACGCATCTTCTCTTCTCCCTCTTCGCCAACCGTCCCCATTTCTGATTAAGTCAGTGCCCCCCACCCCCTCCTAGTAGACAAATATAACGGGAGAGAAATACTCACTACATTGCCGCACAACAAGACTTCCTTCTGTTACTCGGGCACAGAGCGCCCGACAATACGGCAATGAGCGATACAACAATCTTCACAACTCTACCACTGGGGTTATAACCGGAATAACACTACTTGAAACGTCCTTTCAGAAGCACGTAAGTCTCTATAAGGTTAAATTTATAGATTAAATAGGGCATCACAATACTTTTAATAAATAGATAGAGCTGCATTGTACTATATGACTACTTAAGCGACTTGAAGCATATTCTTTCACATATATTTGAAGTTTTTTATATGATACACATACCATCATTATTGTAATCTGCTAGTTGCCCATGCACATTCTACATCCACAGAAGTAAAATTGCGCTGTCTTCTCGTTTCGTGAGTAAGTGCCCTTCCACAAAGCAAGATGGCGCATCTTGCTTCATGCGTGAGTCTTCAACAAAACAAAATGGCGATCCTTGCCCAATAAATGCATATAATTAAGAACTTAAATAAGATGGCACTCGTCGGTCAACGCGTTTACGTGAGGTACTGGTATTGCAAGATTCGACACCAGTACTTGGCGGACGTGCAAAGTTAAGCTCCTGAAAAACAAAATGGCGCTCCATAAGCATAAATAGGCTTCTAAAAAAACAAGATGGCACTCATTGCCCTATACACAGATAAGTAAGCTCCTGTAAAACAAAGCGACACTCTTTCGTTAGGCGCATACGTAAGCTCCTGTAAACTATGATGGCGCACTGTATCCTCTGCGCATAGATGATCTGCTTCCAAACAAGATGGCGCCCCATGCGTGCAAGTGAGCTCTCAGAAAGCAAGATGGCGCTGCGTTTCCCCCTAACCCATACGTACGTAACCAACCGTTTCCTCATAATGCCATTGCTCCTCCGCTAAGGTTGCTTGCGGACTCGGTCGTGTTTGAATTCAGTTCTCTTTTCTAAGCAAATTTACCTGGTAAGGATGGCAATTTGCCAGAGCGAGTCGTGTCAATATTGAAAGGCATTATTATGGCTGGTGTAGAGCGGCTGGCCGGTCATCCTAAGCCTGTCTTCCCTCAGGGCAGAGGGAGCTCGCGTCCACCGTATAGACACAAGGGAACGCGCTGCTCTACAATATCGCAAGAATTTCTCCTATTTTATTATTTAGTTGATCATGAAGATCAATGACTTTTCACTCGCCTGTTTGCATTGCGATTCCTTCACTTTTCATGACTGTTTTTTCACTTCGGGTCACGAGGGAAGGTTAGCCCGTTAAGGGACTCACCCGACCATATCTCTAATGCTTGCAGATTCTTCAAACCAAATTGAAAAAATAAAAAAAATCAATCCTTTCTAGGTTCTGTAAAGCTAAAATGCCTGAGCATATAAAGAAGAAAGTAATCGTTGCTTATTGGTTCTTAATATAAAATTCATATAAATTTCTAAACCATGCTTCAACAATGATTAATTTTTGTTGGCCGCAATAGAAATTACTTTTTAAAATTGTAACGCTTCAATATACAATCTTTCTTTTCCGAAGTAGTAACATATATTCGTACATATACTGCCCTTGTTTTTCTCAGTACATAATTTATTTTCTTGTTCTTAGAGGCTACTTTTCTAAACAAATCTTCACCTGTTTACAGGTTTTTTTCTAAACAATTTTTCATTTTTTTCTGACGTCCATTGTGCAACTTTCCTACTATACATTTATCCTCGCACTTTGAGATCGCCAATATCACATTTCACTCGGCTTTCATTTTTTTCCATTTTTTCCACAGTCCCTCCCCCCTAAGACCATGAAATTTATTACCAGCTCGTCGAAATAGAGGCCTCTGTAGCACCTAAGAAACAGCAACGAAAGACTGTATCCTTCCTGAAATACAAGCTTGTTAAGTGCCGGAATGGCATGGTGGGGGGACGATTTTACGACTTGATTTGTTGACGGCACATCGGGTGTAAACATTATGCTCCACTGCTGAATAAACGTATTGCAGAGTTGCCGGCGCAGCTAAAAAGTTGTATTTACAGCTTGATTTGTCACGCTGGCGACGAGTGTGTAAATTGGCCGTAATTTTATTGCCATTAAAAACAGAGCGAAAGTCAGNTAAACGTATTGCAGAGTTGCCGGCGCAGCTAAAAAGTTGTATTTACAGCTTGATTTGTCACGCTGGCGACGAGTGTGTAAATTGGCCGTAATTTTATTGCCATTAAAAACAGAGCGAAAGTCAGGGATTTTGTGAGGTAGAAAAAATATTGGCTTTGATTTGTCGTGTTCGCAACTGGAGAGCAAGTTACGCATAATTTTATTGCCATTAGCAAAAATATCACGAAAGTAGGGGATTTATATCACAAAAAATCAATGACTTTTAATTATCTTGATTGTGACGAGAGTAAAAGTTGAGTAGAATTTTATTTTTATAAAATATTGGAAAGAAGATTAGGGGATTTTCTGTTATAGATAATCACTAACTGTGTGATTTACTGCAAATGGGACGCCTGCAAATGTTTATCACAAATCCCAAAAATTTTACAAAGAATTTTCTTTACCACTCTCTGCTCAATCAAATGAAAATGCTAGAAATTGTAGTACAAATTTCTTCGGCCGTTTTAGTGAACTATTATTGAAGTAACAACATTCTCAGTACAATCTGTTTCGATTATTCAATACGCTATGCCGCCTCTAGACGACGCTTTAACTGTCTGCGTAACCTTTCTTGAGCATTTCATGTATTAAATGTAACAAATGTAAAAGCCTAAAAAATTTAATTTTACGGCATCCTTCATAGTCTGTTTAGCACAGACGTCATAAATCAGTGTTCAATCCAACACTAGGGGTTCGGTATCAACAGGGGTTCGGTGAGTAACGTACCGGAAGCTCGATGAGTAACATCAGGGGTTCGGTGAATAATGATATAGATTCGGTGAGTAACCCCAGGGGTTCTGTGAGTAACACCAGAGTTCGGTTAGCAACACCAGGGGTTCGGTCAGTAACACCATTGGTTGGTGGGTAGCACCAGGGGTTCCATGAATAACAACAGGGGTTCGGTCAGTAACTGCGATGTTCGGTGAATAACACCAGGGCTTTGGTCAGTAGCACAAGCGTATCAAGCAGTAACACTAGAGGTTCAGTGAGTAACACCAGGGCTTCGGCCAGTAGCACAAGCGTATCAAGCAGTAACACTAGAGGTTCAGTGAGTAACACCAGGGCTTCGGCCAGTAGCACAAGCGTATCAAGCAGTAACACTAGAGGTTCAGTGAGTAACAACAGGGGTTTTAATTTAGAAAGTTCGCATATTAAAAAAAAAATGTTGTTTTGCTTTTTAACCGATCTATTTTTCGATGCTAGTTCCAAATCTGAAATCCGTTTTCGGCGGTCGGCCTTATAGTTTTTGAGTTATAGGGAAAAACCGTAAAAAATAACCTAAAAACCCACAATCTTGGGGACACGTGGGAAACCGGGATTTGTGGGTGGGGAAGACATATATCATATAAAACCTAACTTATCTTAACTTAAACTAACCTAAGGTAGCCAAACCTAATCTAACCTAACCTAACCTCCCCTAACCTCTCTCTCCTATCCCCCTACCCAAAAACCCCGGTTACCCACGTGTCCCCCAAGATTGCGGGTTTTTTGGGGTATCTTTAAAGGTTTTCCTTATAAGTCGAAAACTAAGGCCGACCGCCAAAAACGCATTTCAGATTTGAAATCAGCATTAAAAATACATCGATTAAATACAAAATGCAAACTTTCTAAAGGAATACCTTTGGTGAGTGACACCAGGAGTTCGGTGAGTAACACCGTCATTCGGGTAGTAACCCCAAAGGGATCGGTGAATTACTCCACGGGATCAGCAGGTGTGCCGTCCTCTTCGCGGAATAGACAGGATCTAATTTTTAACGACCTTATATAATTTTATGAAATTAAATCCACGAAGAATCTTCATGCCAAAATCCCAGAAGCTTTGAGAAGGAGCATAGATTTACTTAGAACGGGTCACCTTCATTGGGCAGCCGTGGCGTTCAGACCGTTATTTATGTATGCTTAAAAATTTTAACACACAGTGTAAAGTCACAAACTAAGGCGATTGCAAAAAAAATCAAGTAACTACGAAATCCAGTGTAGTAAATAGAGTAATAATTAGCTATGCTGTACAATTCTTGACAAAATAATGGTAAAATAGATTTAAGCTTGGTAAGCTTGGAGAGAGCTCAGTGAAATATACATGCAGGTCGGTAAATGATTTTTCATTTGTCTAACCATATTTTCCCACGAGTGGTGAACAAGTTCACGTTGCTTGATTGCGTGAAAAATGCAAAATAAAGCAAACCTAATAAAACATGAGATTCAGTGCATCTCAGCATCTCACTGTACAGCTGTGAAGGCAACACTGAAAGGTAATGACTAATGACAAATAAATAAAACTTAGATAGAGATCTAACTTGGTATTTTCTAAACTTAAGCTATTAGTAACACAGTCTGCAGATGGCAGAGGCATTAGTAAGGGGCTAGTGCGCACATTTGTTCCTGAAATTGGCGCGTAAGTTGCCGCGCATTACATACTAGCTGCAGAGTTGAATAACTAGTAGCTATCTATTCTGTTACCTTATTTTTACCTCCGCCAAGGAGGTTATGGTTTCGTCGTGTTTGTCTGTCTCTCTGTCTGTTTGTCTGTCTCTCTGTCTCTTTGTCTGTCACCAAGATAACTTAAAAAGTTATGAACCGATTTGGATGAAATTTACAGGGGTTGTTAGGTATGTTAGGAAGAACAGATGATTAACTTTTGGTGAAGATATGTTCATCCGTTTGTTTGTTTGTTTGTCTGCGTTATTTTTCTCGATGCCATAACTCAAAAAGTTATGAATGGATTTTGATGAAATTAACATGAATTGTTAGGTATATAACAAAGAGTAGATGACCAAATTTTGGTGATGGTCCGTTTGTTCGTTCGTTCGTTTGTCACTGTTTTTAATTTTATGCTTGTTAGCACAATAACTCAAAAAATAATGGTTGGATCTTTATGAAATTTATAGGAGTTGTTAGTAATGGTGAATGACATAAATGATCAAATTTTGGTGCAGATCGGTTAATTCGTTTGTATGTTTGACTCATATTTGTCATAACATTTGTTAACAGTATAACTCAGAAAGTTATGAACGGATCTTCAAAAAAATTGAACAACTATTATTAATATAAAAAGGCACAAATGATTAGATTTTGGAGTTTATGCAAATAACATTATGGTTTCAGAGCTAATTTGAATTTTTGCTACCGTTGGCTCACTTGGCGGAGGCATGCGCTCTCAGAGTGCTCTAGTTTAATAATGTAACCGAGCTAATTAACGGGTTTTAATGGTTTTGATATGGTCTCTACTGATGATATTTTTATTCAAATTCGATTTTTTTTTTCATAAATAGTCACTCATTAGGCCTACCAATGAAAAACTACTCAATATAAATGAAAAACACCAGTTATTATATTATCTTTTCAGTGCAAGATTATTTCAGTTATGACCAGTATCATGATCTATGGTACAAGAATAACAAGAAACGTTTTTCAAGTCATAATTTAATCCATAGATTTATTGCAGATATAATTGAGATTCAAATTACAAGGCAAATAAATGTATTGCAATACAATACAGACTATTCCATTAGTATTTTGTACTACATGCAGTAAATATTGAGCATACCTCTTAAAAGTGTGAATGTGTTGGAGTGGGAGTTATAATTTATTTGGATTATAACTCAGTCTCTACCGTTGCAAAGCGGTTTCCATTTCGTATCGGAGTCGGTAGATTTCGTCCACTTTCGGTATTTATGGTGACCCGATTTCGGTGTTTAGAGTGACCCGATTTCGGTGTTTAGGGTGACCGGTCGCGAATTTTTTTTCCTGAACCTTTCAGCAAGTACAGTCTCATGGCAGCCAATGGCGTGGCAGGTCACAGGCCACAGTGGGAGGGGCGAAGGGTGATGCTCAGTGATGGTGTTGCACTCTGATGCATACTCTNTTATGCTCCACTGCTGAATAAACGTATTGCAGAGTTGCCGGCGCAGCTAAAAAGTTGTATTTACAGCTTGATTTGTCACGCTGGCGACGAGTGTGTAAATTGGCCGTAATTTTATTGCCATTAAAAACAGAGCGAAAGTCAGGGGATTTTGTGAGGTAGAAAAAATATTGGTTTTGATTTGTCGTGTTTGCAACTGGAGAGCAAGTTACGCATAATTTTATTGCCATTAGTAAAAATATCACGAAAGTAGGGGATTTTACATCACAAAAAATTAATGACCTTAAATTATCCTGATTGTGACGGGAGTGAAAGTTGAGTAGAATTTTATTTCTACCAAAAAAAATGGAAAGAAGATAAGGGGATTTGTTAGAGAAAAGCAATAACCGTTTGATTTACTGCAAATGGAACGCCTGCAAATGTTTAGCACAAATCCCAAATATTTTACAAAGAATTTTCTTTAGCACTGTCTGCTCTATCAAATGAAAAAGCTAGAAATTGTAGTACAGCTTTCTACGGCCGTTTTAGTGAACTATTATTGAAGTTACAACATTCTCAGTACAATCCGTTTTAATTATTCAGTACGCTATGCCGCCTCTATACAGCACTGTAACTGTCAGTGCAACCTTTCTTCAACATTTCATGTAACAAATGTAAAAGCCTAAAAAAATTAATTTTACTACATCCTTCATAGTCTGTTTAACACAGAGGTCGTAAATCAGTGTTCAATACAACACTAGGGGTTCGGTATCAACAAGGGTACGGTGAGTAACACCGGGAGCTCGATGAGTAACAGCAGGGGTGCGGTGAATAATGATAGGGATTCGGTGAGTAACCCCAGGGGTTCGGTGAGTAACACCAAGGTTCGGTCAGTAACACCATTGGTTGGTGGGTAGCACCAGGGGTTCCGTGAATAACATCAGGGGTTCGGTCAGTAACTACAATGTTCGGTGAATAACACCAGGGCTTCGGCCAGTAGCACCAGCGTATCAAGCAGTAACACTAGAGGTTCAGTGAGTAACACCAGGGGTTCGGCAAGAGTTTTAATTTAGAAAGTTCGCAGATTCAAACATTTGCTGTTTTTTTAACCGATCTATTTTTCGATGCTAATTCCAAATCTGAAATCCGTTTTCGGCGGTCGGCCTTATAGTTTTTGAGTTATAGGGAAAAACCGTAAAAAATAACCTAAAAACCCACAATCTTGGGGGACACGTGGGAAACCGGGATTTGTGGGTGGGGAAGACATATATATAAAACCTAACTTATCTTAACTTAAACTAACCTAACCTAAGGTAGCTATACCTAATCTAACCTAACGTAACGTGACATCACCCATTACTAAAATTGACCATAGGGCCTAATTTCAGGTTTTAAGGTCGGAAATCACCCCTATCCAGAACTTTTAACCTAACCTAACCTCCCCTAACCTCTCTCTCCTATCCCCCTACCCAAAAACCCCGGTTTCCCACGTGTCCCCCAAGTTTGCGGGTTTTTTTGGAGGTATCTTTAAAGGTTTTCCTCATAAGTCGAAAACTAAGGCCGACCGCTAAAAACGCATTTCAGATTTGGAATCAGCATCAAAAATACATCGATTAAATACAAAATGCAAACTTTCTACAGGAATACCTTTGGTGAGTGACACCAGGGGTTCGCTAAGTAACACCAGGAGTTCGGTGAGTAACACCGTCATTCGGGTAGGAACCCCAAAGGGTTCGGTGAATTACTCCAAGGGATCAGCAGGTGTGCCGTCCTCTCGCGGCTTCGCGGAAGACAGGATCTAATTTTTAACGACCTTATATAATTCTATGAAATTAAATCCACGAAGAATCTTCATGCAAAAATCCCAAAGCTTTGAGGAGGTGCATAGATCTACTTAGAACGGGTCACCTTCATTGGGCAGCCGTGGCGTTCAGACCGTTATTTATGTAATGATAACTTTGTTTATTTTTTTAGTTCCGCTTCGAAAAAAAACTTCTATTTCTAATTTTTTTATTTATAATTATATTATTTTCACAGACTACGTTACTGCTAGAAAGATGGAAGTGCAAATGTTGTGCTGCTTAAGTTTGGCCAGAGCTGAGGATGCATTCTGTGCCCACCTTGCCGGCTTCATTTCCCTAAAATCCTACACATGTTCTTCGTTTCGTCTTTCCTCTTCTTTCTCGACTACCCTGTTACGCACCATATGGGATAATGTAGTGTTATTTAGGCTTTCGTCTTTCTGGAGCCCATAGCGCTGCCTTTCTTTTCGTATCTCCTGCTAACGTCGTTTGTTCCATATTTATTCATGGTGTCTATTATTATTAAAACTTCACGCTAGGGCCCCCACGGACAGGTAGTACAACCCAAATGAAGCACTATGCAACACCGGGAAGCCCGAAACGCTGCTAAAGGAAATCTATTAACAGCTGACTTGAACGCCAGCAGGCCAATATGACCGAATGCGAATGCTGGCAATAAGTTCCAAACCTTAACAGACTAGGGTACGAAGCACCAACTGAACTAATTAGTTCGGCATGTAACATTCTCCACCGCGAAAGAGTGCGGGCCGACCACAGCACGCGTGCTTCTCCTAAAGACCTTGAGGGCAGGGACAGAAGAATACAGCCAATGCCTCTCCTTGTTGTTCATCTCATAAAACATACAGAGTCCAGTCCAGCCTGTTGCTCTACCCGAAGGTTCACGAGATCATTATCTGCGCACAGCCTGCTGGCTGAATAACATGTCGGTCCAACAGACGTAAGTGACAGTCAGCAGCTGAAGCCCACACAGGTGAGCAATACTCCAACACAGGAAACAAAAAAACATAAACGCATCTGCGGACAACTTCACTGTCACCAAACACAGAATGCACCATACGCACGAGCCCAATCTTACTGGAAGCACGTGGCACCAGTCGCCTAATATGAGGCTCAAAAGTAAGCTTCTCATCTAAGTCAACACGAAGAATCTCCGAGGAGCTAGACTCCTTAAACAAGGTGTCGTCTATCTCCAGATATGGATGCTGCGGTAAAAGTGTTCGAGACCGACTCACAATCAATGGCTTGGTCTTACTCGGTCGTCCTAAACACCGAAATTGACTGAAATCGATCGAAATGAGCGGAAAACTACTGAATTCCACCTAAAATAGGGTTATTTTTTGACATTCCCCTACTAAACGAGACCTATTACTGACAGAGTTGGTGACTTTTTTTATAAAAAATATAAAAAATCTATAATTTTTTATATATTTGATTTGTTAGTAGCACAGTTTGCAGATGGCAGAGGCATTAGTAAGGGGCTAGTGCGCACATTTGTTCCTGAAATTGGCACGTAAGTTGCCGCGCATTACATACTAGCTGCAGAGTTGAATAACTAGTAGCTATCTATTCTGTTACCTTATTTTTTAATAATGTAACCGAGCTTATTAACGGGTTTTAGTGGTTTTGATATGGTCTCTACTGATGATATTTTTATTCAAACTTGATTTTGTTCACAAATAGTAATTGATTAGGCCTACCAATGAAAAACTACTCAATATAAATGAAATACACCAGTTATTATCTTTTCAGTTCAAGATTATTTCAGTTACGACCAGTATCATGATCTATGGTACAAGAACAACAAGAAACGTTTTTCAAGCCATAATTTAATCCATAGATTTATTGCAGATATAATTGAGATTCAAATTACAAGACAAATAAATGTATTGTAATACAATACAGACTATTTCATTAGTATTTTGTACTGCATACAGTTAATATTGATAACATCAACCTGCCTGGAAAAACAGCAATTAAAACCTTAACATATCACTTTCAACTTACAGGTATGAGCATATCTCTTAGAAGTGTGAATGTGTTGGGGTGGGAGTTATTATTTATTTGGATTATAACACAATCTCTACCGTTGCTAAGCGGTTTCCTTTTCGTATCGGAGTCGGTAGATTTCGGCCAATTTCGGTATTTATGGTGACCCGATTTCGGTGTTTAGGGTGATCCGGTCTTACTGGCATTCAGCTTCATACTCTAGGCCGAACACCATGCACTAATGCGTATCGCTGGTATCCAAGTGGAATCATCGGCATAGTTGATCATCGTATTCTTCAGCGAATAGGCGAGACTAACTGGCTCTCAACGTCCATAGGATACTTTTTTTTTAATTAGGCTTTCGAGACTTCGTGTTTCTGCTTATTTCACTTCGTTTCTATTTCTGACTTCTCTGATAGTGTCTGTTCTGTTCTTACTCTTCTTTCCTGACTCCTGTACCAGTCCACCTTTATCCAGTGTGGAGGTGCCTTCGTACCCGGGCTCTGCGTACGTTCCTTGTGACTCGCATCGGGTATTTTGTTGCTTTCTAGTTCCCAGTTCCCTTGAAGTGCTGCGCACCTCTAATTTTTTTTTCCTTGGAGATATCTTTCATTTCTGTAAAGGCACATATGTAGCCTAGCCTATTCGTACGAATTTGTGTGTGTAGTCTGTTGGAAATTTCCTTCGCCCAAGCATAGCCGTATCTTAGCCAGAATTGCAATGGCGCTTGTTAAAAAAATATGCGTACAACACAAGACTTATAGCTCTGACTTTATACTTGTGCAGATATAGTGTGTTCTGCTTGGTCTACGCGTTATCAGACCGCCCCATTGTCTGGTCGCAGGAAGCCTCTTTCATCGTGTGAGCTAGCTTTGGGTTGGGGCTCTGGGTAGCCCTTAAGTTGGAGGACATGCCACTCTAAAGACGGATGAGACTTTTTGACCCAACGGCATCCCCGAGAGGAGATGAACAGACTGGTACCTCGGCGCGGTATAGGTAGTGTGCCACTGAAGCGCTAGTAAAAACTTTTACTACTACTTCATTGCTGGGTAGTCGGTCTTCCACAGTCAGCTTCTCTCTCTGCCCCAGGGAGAACCACCTAATGTTTTTCTCTTCTTCCTTTTCTCTTCTTCTTTCCGGCCACAACCCGCACTGGTGATGGTAGAATCTGAGGTGCTTTGATAGCTGGCTGATGTCGTAGTTATTATTACTATCGGCATATTTTGGTCTTTTGGTGATTGTTGTCTTCCACTCTCTCATGGTGCATTAATTAAATACCTACTAACCTTCCGTGTCAATTAAAAAAAAATCACATTTCTTCAAAAAAGAAAAAAAAACGCTTGGTGCACGCATATATTGAACTTCCGGTGTTCAATAGCCCCAAGAAGATCAAGAACCACTGATTTAGCGCACCATCAACGGAATTGCAAGATATCAACTTCACAATCCAAGAGCTACACCTCGTACGGCTCCTCCCTAACTGCGAGGCGATTGCCTCACTGCAGAAGAAGGAATAAAATTTGCATAAAGGACACAATTTTCGCCATGGAATGAAATTTGAAGGGCTTGGTTACGTCCTAATGAAATTCCAGCGAG
>LQNS02000227.1:278745-289649 GCA_001587735.2 Parhyale hawaiensis
AATTGATACGTAACACTGCAAAACCTCCGCAAATTGATACGTAACACTGTAATACCTCCGCGAATTGATACGTAACACTGCAATACCTAAGCGAATTTATACGTAACACTATAATACCTCCGCGAATTGATACGTAACACTGTAAAACCTCCGCGAATTGATACGTAACACTGCAATACCTAAGCGAATTTATACGTAACACTATAATACCTCCGCGAATTGATACGTAACACTGTAAAACCTCCGCGAATTGATACGTAACCCTGTAATACCTCCACGAATTGATATGTAACATATTGACACCTCTGCGAACTAATATGTAACAGTATGATACCTGTTCGTACTGGAATTGGAAATTGCGACACCTCTGGGAACTGACATAGCCTAGTAATACCGCCGTGAATTGTCATATAACATTGTGAGACCTCAGTAAACTGAAGCTTAGCATTGTAGCGCCTCTGTGAAATGAAATGTAACATTGTGAAATATTTGTTAATTGATGTGTAACATTTTCGCACCTTTACAAACTGTTGTACATAGAACATTGTGATTCCTCTGTGAAGTGATGAATAACGTTGTAACTCTTCCGGTAACGACCACGCTACAGAAACACGTTGCGACACCTATATGATCTTATGAGGAATGTAGAGTTAAAATGGGCTCTGGGAAAGCATTGTCAAAACATTTGCAAAAACATGTAAGATTTTAATATATTGATACCATATTACACGCAAATATTGGCGTCTGCCCTTCTTTGCAGCATAGAAGAGGATTTTACTCCAATTTTTTCAGTTTTTCTTATTGTTCATACTTCTCCTAGTTTAGCTTTTTATTAGTTTCAAAGCAGTAAAAGCTTCTCCACAAAGATAACTGCATGCTACTTGCAAAGATTTCAGCAGCTTCGGGAAACTTTTGTTGGAGGTTGTGTTCGAAAATTAACTTGATTAAGTTTCAACACATTTGCCCCGCAGCGCCAGTACATTGCAAATTCAACTCAAAAAATGTTTCGAATAATTCCTTTTGTCACGCAAATGCTCCTACTAAGTGCAAAAATAAGAAGCATGAAGGCCAAATGAGTCAAATTACTGCAGCACAACCACTCATTTTTGTTGAATCAAGCACTTTGAAAACTTATAATAACTTTGTTTTTTCCGTTTTTTTAGATAGTTACGTTTGGGTGCTGGTCTAGCGTCTTCTGTAACTTGTTTCTTTACGTCAAAAGCTTTCTTTGAAAATATCTTTGGATATATAAACACCATCCTGTTGAAAATAAACGGAAACTAGAACGCCCAAGGGCGTAAGATCATTTCCGACGGTGGGGGACAAATTTTAACGCCGTCATTTTTGATGGCCAGCTCACTCTAGAGGTTTATCATTTTTACACCTAGGTCAATCCACCCGACTTCCTAAAAAAAATTATGAACATTGCACCAAATCGTACTCCCTCTTTTTTGGGTGGAGAACAAATTTCAACACCGTCATTTTTAATGGCCAGTTAACTCTAATTTTTTGGCATTTTCATAACTCAGTCAACCCACCTGACTGCTTGAAAAAATTATTATCATCTCTCAGCTCCTTCTGCCTCATTTTGGCTGGACAGACAGTAAAATTCATTTTCGACATTTTGATGGTCAGCTAATTCTAGGTTTTTTACCGTTGTTTACATTCAGTTTCCCGAGAGATCGTACAGCCAAGCTGCGACCCAACAGAAGAAAACCTCTACACACGTAAGGCGATGTGAACAACGGCACTTGGACCTCGTCCGAAGAAGGTTAAGAGGTCAACCCACCGATTTGGGTCAAAATTACAAAATTTTGATTTTTTGCTGAAGAAGGATCCTCAGGTGTCCCGAATTTTTAAGGGGCTACGGGCACTATAACCCTCCCCCTCCAGAAAAAAATGGGGTAGGGGACAAAATTATAATTTTTTTATTTGTCGGAAAAGGGATGTTTGGCAGTGGGCTTTCGTATTCCAAATTTTTTGGGGGCTAAGAGCACCAACACTCTCCTCCAAAACGAGGGCCAAAAGGGGGGGAGGGGATAGGAGGTGGTCAAAATTATATTTTTCTTTTATTTAACTTGAATTTTTCACCTAAAAATGAAAAGAAGTCAATGAGCTTTAATGCTAGAAAAAACAAGGACCGTTTTGGAATCCTTGAAAGATTTGCGACAAACTAAAAGCGAAATAGTTTCCATTTTTACCCTCAATTTCTTATTATCACAGTTCAAAACCGAGAGTTCTACATTTTTTCCAAACTCTAATGATATAAAATTGCTGATCAAAAGAAAACAAAACGGCGAAGGAAAATCCAGCTCTGTTCTTCTGTCAGGAATGTTTCAAGGATTCCAAAACTGATTTAGTTTGTGTTCTAGCATCAAACTCACAGACTTCTATAATTCAAAAATTAAAAAATCCTAATTTCTCCATTTTCTTAAAAACTAAGGCTTAAATCGAAAACGTTACTGGAACAAAATGCGTTTCTCTTTTAAATTACATATAATGTGTAAGTTTTGGACCAATCGGCCCATAAAAAAAATCTTTTCTGAAATCTGCTTTGATCCCCATGGTGAGTACTCAAATAATAAACTATAAATGTATGTAATTTAGCAATTTAGGGGTAAAAAAATATGAAAACATTGCATTCATATCATTTCTAGATGATGACACAACATGAATACAGCATTCAACCTTCATACATAGTGTAAAAAAGTGCATTACAGTATATGATATTTCATTTTCACCACAATATTTTACGTTTTTTGCTCATCGTTTAAAATGCGATTTTTCTACCTAAAAGTTAATAGAAGTCATGCTAGTTTTTCATGCTAGAAAAAAAAAAACAGACAGTTTTAAGATCCTTGTAACATTTCCAACAAAACAACGGCTCTTTTTTTCCAATTTTTACATTTATTTTTTATCACAGTTCAAAACCGAAAATTTTGTTTATTATGAATATTCGAGCTCGTGATCGAAAATCGCATATCAAAAGGAAAAAAAAGGAATATGGAAAATCTGGAGCCGTTGTTTAGTTCGAAATGCTACACAGATTCTATGACTGTCTTAGTTTTTGTTTTACTAGTATATAAACTCATAGACTTCTATTCTTTTGAAATGTCCGAAAAAAATAACATAAGTAATATTTCTCATTTTTATTCAAAAACTATGGCCAAAATCGAAAAAGTTACATGACAAAATGTGCTTCTTTTTTAAAACTATATATGCTGTGCAAATTTGTGAACAATCGGTCCACAAATAAAAGTTTTGAAAAATCGTGGCTGATCCCCTTTTAAAGTACTAACTGTAGGTAAGGTACCATTGAATTGGTCATGCAACAACTGGCTCCGATAAATGACTTGTGCCCTAGCCGTATCCAAGATACGGTTAGACTGGCAATAAGTACGGTCGGTGCAGGTGTGTTAAGGTAAAAGGCAAACGTAAAGTCGTCATGACCGCACACCCTATCTAAGAAACCCACATGCAGTAGTTCGTGCTGCAGGTAAGTTGCCACTAGGGCCCAAAGGAGTGTACGGCTGCAGCCGTTTACAGGTTATCCCGGCTATGACGTCATATCGACGGAAGACCTGATCGACGACCTTGCCCCCTGAGACCATAAAGCCGGTGTCCCTCGAGTAACAACGAGTAAGAGAATTGCTGACGTGATAGTTTCTCAAGCATCAAGCCTATGCCTTATCCCTGGCTGGAATAGAACATCCGGTCTCTCGAACTGAACGAGTCATTAACCTTGACTACTGACTTACTGGGGGTATAAGTGATAGAAACTGGATGGCTTAACAGATAAATGAATGAAGTTCTTTGTCGTAGTGCTTGATATGCGCCCTGCTTTACCACACCGCAGTGCAGAGGACTTCAGTGTGCAGTGCTGTACACATGGTGTACTACAGCACCGCGGTGCGCAGTACTACACTACACAGTGCTGCACGTACAGCCGGGTGGAGGCTGTCTGCTGCTATGCTCATCTAAATAAAGTAAAACCCTCGTCTAGTGAGCGTCAGGACTACCGGACATTAATTTTCAATCTGTAAACCTTCCCTAATTCACTCCGATTCAATCTACCTCTCCGAACCTTACCCGCGGCGTCGTTCCCAATCTTACCACGGGAGTTTGGAAAGGGGGTGGAAGGAGGAAGTTTGAAAGTGTAGGGGGGGTTGAAGTGGCAGTTGTAAGGAGGGTTTAAGACAGAAGTTGGAAACAGAGCAGAGGTTGGAAGGTTGAACAAAATATGGGTAAAAATCAAACATAAGTTTGAAATAGAAAGAAAGGAGAACGCTTGAATGAAGAGAAAATAAGGATAACTGTAACAAAGATATGGAAACCAGGAATACTCTATACAATTGTGCTAATATATATTTTCAGTTGCGCCATGTCCAACCTTAGCTTTGTTATTTTTATGTTCGATAGCTTGACGATCTGCTTGCTCACTGTAGAATATTGTGGTCGTGTCACCTTCCTCTTAGTTCATGTTCTGTATCATATGCCCGTTGTGCCCCTGGTGTTCTATATAAAACGGACCTTTATACTTTTGCTACTGTTTTGTTGTTTGAGAGTAAACTTGCCTTTTCTTTATAGCTGCAACAAATGTATATATTTGTGAATTCTACAACGAAGGTCGCTTCGCAATTACATCTGTTAAATCCCCATACTTAGTATGTACTAGTAACTTTTTACAGAATAGTACGATATATTAATTTACATTTGAGCCCTGGAGAAGGGGCTGTAGAATTCCACTCCCGTCCTGCACGTGGCGTAGGAGGCGACCAACGCAGTGTCGATTCCAAGCGACTAAATTTGCAACTCTTCTCACTGGCCACCGGCTGCTGCTTGGCAGGCGTATGAGCCTGAGAAGGTGGGGTGTGGGAGCCCGCATGCGAGGAAATGCGTGTAAAAGGTGGATGAGCCCCATCGAGCCAATGGCAACCAGAGAGGAGATTACCTGGTTGTTGACACAGCTGTGTGTCCGGCATTCCACAGTCAGCTCCTCTCCCTACCTCTCGATGGCACAATCGAGACTTTTTTCTCCTTTCTTCTCTTCTTTCTCCTTTCTTCTTTTGTTTGCTCTTCTTTGCTAATCCAGTGCTGTGAGCGGCAGGGCCATGGGAGATTGGTGGAGGCACCCACATGTCCTCCGCGACTGTCGTCCACCATAACCTGGTGAACCTGGAGGTTGTGTAAGCCTTGCTCGGTATGCAGCTCTTTCGAGTGGACCGAACTTCTGCCTATGCCGATCATTTGTTTATGGGATATATTTCGCCTATTTTGTACATTTCTCTATTATACTGTAGATATTTGTATGTATCTGTTTATATCTTATAATTTCCTCCTACTTTGTGGTGACGTGGAGAGTAACCCGGGACCGGGTCGGGCTTGGGGATGTCGTTTCCTTTATTTTAATATTAGAGGACGGTATGCGAACCTCGCGGAGCTTGACTTTGTGTCCCGAGAGGTAGATGTCGTGTGCTGTTCCGAGATGCTGGTGTCCGGTAGAAGGCACGACGCTGAGCTTGCATTGGCGGGTTTTCATTCCCCTTTTCGCAAGCCGGTGGGATCGGGGCCTGGATCTCGCGGCGTGGCCGTCTATGTCCCGAGTGGTTTCTGTGCTTACCGGTAGTCGGTGCACGAGTGCACTTATCATGAGTTCATAGTTGTGAGGGTGTGTGGCAGTGTGAATAATTTTTATATATTCTTATATCGGAGCCCTACAACTGATGATTCTCTGTATGACTGTTTGCTGACGGGGATGGCCTCGATCCGGAGTACGGATCCTAAGTCGGCGTTTGTTTCTGTGGGGGATGCTAATGCACACCACAGGGATTGGTTGGGATCTGTGTCACCGACCGATTGCCATGGTGACACTGCGTTTTACTTTTTCACCTTATCTGGTTGTGTGCAGCTAGTTCGTGGGTTCACGCATATTGCTGGCAATTGTCTCGACCTCGTTATGACTGATATCCTGGACTTGATGACTGTGTCAGTTGGCTCCCCTATTGGCACTTCAGACCTCTCACATCTTGTTGTGTCATTGAACCTGAACCAGGTTGTTCCAGTGGTAGACACCAGGAGAGTGGTGTTCGTTAAGAGCAGAGCTAATTGGGATGCTATTCCTGGAGCAGTAAGGGCGTTACCCTCACGACAGATTATTTGTAGTGATAATCCTATCTCTGAGCTTAACGACTTGACTATGTCTATTTTGGAGAGGTATGTCCCGAAGAGGACTATTCTTGTGAGGTATCGGGACAAACCGTGGTTTGAAGACCAGCGTCAGTTAGCTTTTGAATCAAACCAAGTGGCTTATCAGGCATGACGACGTTCACGTGACCGCACGTTGTGGCAGAGATACATGGATCGTAGGGCTGAGGCTAAGCGTGTGTATGAGAGGGCACAGTATCATCAGAAGCAGAGTTCCAGGGAGTCTAGACTGAGCACTGACCATCCACATCGTTGGTGGAGTGAGCTAAAAGGTTCAGTTTTCGGTGCTGAACTTTCGTTGCCGCCCCATGTTGGTCCCAGTGGAGCTATCATTGCTGATCCCTTGGCTGGAGCGGAACTCTTGTCGGCTCACCGGCTCACTGTGATGAGAAGCAGAGCAGAGATATGTTGTCATTGCCTCATGGATGTCACCCTGAACCTCGCTTATAACCTCTTAGGCGTTCAGATCGGGTACAATCAAGGTGCTGCTTGAGGGTCTTGATCCTTATAGAGGTGTGGACCCGGTGGGTATGTTTCCTCTGTTTTATAAGTAGCTTACTGACGTTCTTGCCCTTAAGGTTGGAGTGATCTTCCGGCGTCTGATACGGCTAGGGAATTTTCTCCGTTGTTGGCGTATTCGGAATATTACTCTCACTCCCAAGGGTCCAGTGTCGCCAATTACCAACCTATTACGCTGACGCCCATTTTGTCGAAGGTGTTCGAGAAATTGGTCGTTTCTAAGCTTGGACGTTTTGCTGAGGCCACGGGTTTGTTGCCTGCTCGTCAGTTTGCATAAAGAACTGGTTTGGCTTGTTGTGATACACTGTTATTGTTGTCACACCATTGGCAGTCTGCGCTGGATTGTGGGTCTGAGGCACGTCTGGTGCAGTTGGACTTCAGCGCGGCGTTTGCCAAGGTCAACCACAGTGGTCTATTGTACAAGCTAGAGTCGGTTGGTGTGGGTGGTAGGGTTCTGTCAATCATTCGTGATTTAGTTTCTGAGCGAACGCAGAGTGTGTCTGTTGACGGCGTTTCGAGTGCCTCAGTCGCAGTGGAGTCTGGCGTCCCTCAGGGTACCGTACTTGGTCCGCTGTTGTTCGTTCTGTGTACTAGTGATATGTTCTCTTCGCTAGAAATCTCAATGATCAACTATGCCGACGATTCCACTTTGATAGCAGTGATACCTGCCTCCAGCATGCGTAATGATGTCGCCGAGTCTCTGAATAGGAATCTGTTGCACATTAGTGCATGGTGCACGGCCTGGAGTATGAAGCTGAATGCCAGTGAGACCAAGTCGATGACTATCAGTCGGTCTCGGCTACCTTTACCGCAGCATCCACATCTGAAGATAAATGACACTTTGCTTCAAGAGTGTAGCTTCTTGGAGATTCTCGGTGTTGTCATTGATAAGAAGCTTACTTTTGAGCCGCATATTAGGCGACTGGTTTCACGTGTTTCCAGTAAGATTGGGCTCCTACGTAAAATGAATTCTGTATTTGATGACAGTGCGGTTATCCGCAGATGCTTTTATGCTTTCTTACTGCCTGTGCCTGTGTTAGAGTAATGCTATCAGTCTGGGCTTCAGCTGCTGACAGTCACTTGCATCTGCTGGACCGACTTATGAGTTCAACCAGCAGGCTGTGCACCGAAAATGATCTGGTGAATCTGTCCCATAGGAGAGAGGTGACTGGACAACAATAAAAGTCATTAGTTGTATTCTCCTATCCCGGCCCTCAAGGTCTCAAAGAGGATTACTCGTGCTGCGGTTGCAGCGCACTCTTTCGCTTTGAAGAGTGTTAGGTGCAGAACACGTCAGTTCAGGCGGTGCTTTGTGCCCTGGTTTGTTGGGATTTGGAATTCATTCTCGGCATCGGCTTCCGGTTGTGTTGGCCTGTAGGCGTTTAAGTCATCTGCTAATGGCTTTTTGTTGGATTTTCTTTAGCAGCGTTTCGGGATTCCCCGTGTTGCAAACTGTTTCATTTGGGTTGTACTCCCTGTCCGTAGCGGCCCGGGTGTGAAGTTTTAATAATAATATTTCTGGTGGTCTAATAGAATTTGTAGACGGTTAAAATGAGTCATAACGCAGGCTGAGGTCATCACAGTAATAGGAAAAAAAAAAAAGCCAGATCAAGTTGGGTGAAAATGAATGACAAGAGTGTTGAAGAAAAAGTTCCCACACTAAAAAATCAAGATATAAATACTTAATGAATTCAGTTAAATTTGGGAAATTGATTTCGAGAATGCGTTGGGAGCAGAAAGCTCCGGTTTCCTACTAAAAGTCGTTGAAAAGTTTGCTAGAAATCTCATTTTTCTAGTCATATAGAAATCGTCTATATTACTTAGATTATTAAGTTACAGAAGTAGCCAGAAAGTGCGGTTAAGGTTTAAAAAAAAAAAATACGATGCAATTGAAAATACAACTAAACTGAAGCTTGGATATCGCTCTTGATGGTTCCCGCGTGGTACACATTCATTAACTTAGCTACGCTACTAAGAAATGGCAGCGCACTTGTTCTATGATAATCAATTAGACCTCCCGCAACCCACTGCGCTCTCCTCACAACCCACTACGTCCTCCTTTCAACTCACCATAGGCCTCCCACATCCCACTGGGCCTCCCACAACCCATCTGGCCTCCCACAACCCACTGGCCTTTCATAACTCATCTGGCCTCCTACAGGCCACAACCCACTTTCCTCCCACAAGCCATCTGGCCCCTCAGAACCCAATTGGCTTTCCTCAACCTACTGGCTTCCCACAATCCATCTGGTCTGCCACAGCCCACATGACCTCCCACATCCCACTAGCCTTCCCACAACCCAGCTGGCCTCCCACAACCCATCTGGCTTCCCAGAACCCATCTGACCTTCCACAACCCACTGGCCTTCCGCAACCAATCTGGTCTCCCACAACTCATCTGGTCTCCCACAACATATCTGGCCTCCCACAACCACAACCCATCTGGCCTTCCACAACCCATTTGGTCTCCCACAGCCCACTTGGCCTCCCACGACCCATCTAGCCTCCTACAACCCATTTGGTCTCCCACAACCAATCTGGCCTCCCACAACCCACTGGCCTCCCACAACGCATCTTGGTCTCCCACAACCGCAACCGACCTGGCCTTCCACAACCCATCTGGTCTCCCACAGCTCACTTGGCCTCCCACATCCCACTAGACCTCCCATAACACATATGGCCTCCCACAACCCACTGGTCTTCCATAACCCATCTGGTCTCCAACAACCCACTTTCCTCCCACAATCCATCTGATCTTCCATAACTTACTGGCCTTCCACAACTCCTCTAGTCTCCGACAACCAATTGGTCTCTCACAACCCATCTGACCTCTTACAACCCACTGGCCTCCCACAACCTATCTGGTCTCCCACAACTCATCTGGCTTCCCACAACCACAACCCACCTGACTTTCCACAACCCATCAAGTCTCCCACAACCCACTTGGCTTCCCACATCCAACTAGGCTTCCCACAACCCACCTGACCTACCACAACCCACTGGTCTTCCATAACCCACCTGGCCTCCCACAATCCACTTTCCCCCTCCCACAACTCATCAGGCCTCCCAAAACCCAATTGGCCTCCCAGAACCCATCTGGCTTCCCAGAACCCACCTGACCTTCCACAACCCACTGGCCTCCCACACCCCATCTAGTCTCCCACAACCCATCTAGCCTCCCAGAACTCATCTAGCCTTCGCCAACCCACTGGCCTCCCACAACCCACTGGCCTCCCACAACCCATCTGGCCTCAAACAACTCACTGGCTTCCCACAACCCACTAGACCTCCCAGAACCCATCTGGCTTCCCAGAACCCACCTGACCTTCCACAACCCACTGGCCTCCCACAACCCATCTAGTCTCCCACAACCCATCTAGCCTCCCAGAACCCATCTAGCCTTCGACAACCTACTGGCCTCCCACAACCCACTGGCCTCCCACAACCCATCTGGCCTCCCACAACTCACTGGCAGCCCACATCCCACTAGACCTCCCATAACCCATCTGGTCACCCACAACCCACTGACCTTCCAGAACACATCTAGCCTCCAACAACCCACTTTCCTCCCACAACCCATCTGATCTTCCATAACTCACTGGCCTCCCACAACTCATCTAGTCTCCGACAACCAATCTGGTCTCTCACAACCCATCTGACCTCTTACAACCCACTGGCCTCTTACAACCCATCTGGTCTCCCACAACCCATCTGGCGTCCCATAACCCATCTGGTCTCCCACAACCCACTTGGCATCCCAGATCCTACTAGGCATCCCACAACCCATCTGGCCTCCCACAATCCACTAGTCTTCCATAACCCATTTGGCCTCCCACAACTCACTTTCCTCCCACGACCCATCAGGCCTCCCACAACCCATCTAACCTCTCACAACCCATCTTACTCCCCACAACCCATCTGGCCTCCCAGAACCCACCTGGCCTTCCACAACCCACTGGCCTCCCACAACCCATCCGGCCTCCCACAACCCATCGGGTATCCCACAACCCATGTGGCCTCCTACACCCACTGGACTCCCACAGCCCATCTGGCCTTCCACAGCCCACTTGGCCTCCCAAATCCCACTTGGCCTGCCACAACCCACCCCCACCGGAGGTGACTCTATCTATCCAAATCGACAACGACGCCCCGGCCGCTCGTCACATTCGTTACAATAATTT
>LQNS02000227.1:291640-309635 GCA_001587735.2 Parhyale hawaiensis
GGCTTTCTTTTATCATCTTACGAATATCAAATACAGAAGTAAAAGAAGCATTCCGCAAACTCGAGAAACTTGAAGTGAAACGTGCAAAAGTCACATGTCATCTACGTTTTAACGAGACTTGCCTGATATATATATATATATATATGTATATATTTTGTCTCTATGTGCGTTACTTGGAGCACCAAACTGAATTTGGAACATACCGTACATATAATGTTATAGATACAATTCCATACAATAAGTTTGGTGCCGCAATTGCTGTACGTTAAGAAAATATAATTATGCTCCTCCAGAGCTACCCCTCGGTAGACACACTCTAGTAAAACATCGCAAACGTTAATACTTATCTTACTGCCTCTTGTAAGGAAGTACACTAGTAGCGAGGTTGCATAGGTAACGGCGTGTACTTACGCTTCTGTTCTGAGCTCAGTGCCTGTCAGACTGGGGGATATGGGTTTCTGAGAGCAATGTAATCAAACTTGCCGTATGGCCTTCATTTAGTAGACAATTAATAAACTCACTCATGCATTTAAGTTAATTACCGGTAACCTCTGAAATTTTCTAGGAATTCCTATTCTCCGTATGCAAAGCGGGCCAACCCTAGCAAGCGCTGGTATATCTATTCAACTTAATACAAAGTTCATCGCTTGCCTCAATTAGGAATTTTAAAGTAATTATCCGATATTAATCGATGGTGATCATTATATACTACTCGTAGCCATGACATTCCGGTAGAGCTGCACCATTCTTTCTCCACGTGAGGTGACGTTTTCTATCTTCTCCTTCCAGTTTGAAACACTGCATAAATTTCCTCTAGCTACCGTAGAATGGGACAATATGAGCCATATGGTACAATGTGGTACAATGCAGCCCAAGGTGTCATATATGGTATTGTCCATGATTTCAATAATAAAATGTTAAAGGTAATATAGCCCACAGCATGTAATATCTATTTTAAATCCCATGGAAGTGTAAAATGTGAGGAACACAAATTTTTTTATGTAGATATATAGTGTATAAATGTGCACTACCAGCTAAGCTCTAGTAGTATTTCTACAGCACCTACTATATATATTAATGAAGATTACACAACACATAAAGGTGTGTTCAATAAAAATTTTCCCAGCTTTGTTTGATGGTAAGTGAAGATTATAGGAAGCTATGAGTTTTTTACTATCAAGGTACAATGTGGACCTGAAAGTACAATGTGGACCTGATCGCGGTACAATGCGGACATGACCATGGTACAATGTGGACTATCCCCTTAGTCAGTATAACTGCTCTGTAGATCAGTTGGTAAAGCTGTGTTTGTAGGTATCTACATTTTTGGAATTTGATATTGTACGTTTTTTTAGGATGCCTCATAAGTCTGCAGGGATGGGCTTCACCACTCTGCCAAAGACGGCATTCCCATTATTACTGCTCCAAATGATGCACGCAATGGAGCCACAGTAGGAACACATGGCAAAGGCTGGGTTTAGAGCCTGTGGGATTCATCCCTTCAATCCTTGGCATGTCCTTAATAATGTCATAAGGCAGCCCGAAACTTCCCTGCAACAGCAGATGGATTTGTGAACCCACAGCTGCTGAACTACCTCCAGGAAATAAATAAGAGTTCATATACAACAGAGGTCTAGGGAAATGAAGCAAGCTCTTCTACTGCACGGGTGCAAGCAACAATGTCAACTATAGAAACTAAGACGAGACCGAGCTTCAGCTTAGTCAGTTCAGCAATCAACTCAAAAGAGGAAAAAAGTTGAGAATATGTAGTGCCAAACAAGGTACGAAGAGTGGGCCTACATGAGAAAGAGGATGCAGAGGAAGAGATCATGATGTATCAACCTCTTGAAGAAGAAAAGAATCATTAGAAGATAGTTTTCAAAGAAGCATATAATGTTTTCGTGAAAATCATTGTAGAAAGGAAAACAGTGCAACCCTGTCATAGGCACTAGGTGGGAGAGTAGTTAAAAAAAACTGAAGGGTGATAAATATAATATTACCTAATTTTGCAAAACTGAAATTCCTGTCGGACAAGAAAATGAACATGCTTCAGCTTTCAAATGCCCAGTCAATTTACAGTAGAATATTTTATAACAGCTGTGTCAAATATAGAGGTGTAGCAATACCATCGGTATCGGTACCTGATATATCGGCAAGTTTTTGGGGTATCAGGGTCGATTTTGCCGATACCGCCGATACTTTTAGAAAAACGATGCGGCTTCTTTCTCCAATCAAAGTACAAGGAGCGGCAGATGAAATTATTCAAGTAACTGGGCGCATTACATTTCAGCTAGGTACTAAAATATGATATGTAGCGAAGACATTGTCCAGTAGACATTGAACAGAGCTGGATGATTTCTGAGTATCAGCAAGTGAAACCACAGTCCAGCTTCAGCAGCAAACGTCAGTGTTGTCCTGCGGCAGAAAACGTAAAAAACGCTCAGCAAACCTATGCAAAAACTCCTTTTTTCATACTATAAGCAAAAAAGTTTTGCTTATCGCAGATGCTAGAATGTAGTTGAACGAATGCACTAGGTATATGACGAGTTCTAAAGGCAGTGGGAGAACAATAATTAGGTTAAAACATCATATATGGTGGGTCCAGTTATTGAAAGGTAATTCACGGTTTATGAGTATAGGAAGTTACCTACATTAGCATCATTTTACGTTTTCGGGACTAGGTTATTTTAGCATAATTTTCTACCGTCGAGATATCCGTGCTTCATTTCCAGCTGTTCATCCTTTCTTGTTCCGAACACTTTAGCGCGCGTTGTGCGCGACATGGCATCTCTATTTCTGTAACTAGACCATAAATCTCTCTCGGTTGCACTCTGCATCGAATGCGTTCAGTACAGCTGGCCATTCATCTGTACTCAAAGGCAGTGTGTACTGGACGGTCACAATCGAAGATAACTTTTTTTCACTCACACCAAAGGGCGTGTATGAAGCGATTAAAATGAGTTCTCACTATATAGTTTTAAAAGCATAGAAAACTCACGTACACGCGCGAAATACTTGGCTGCCCTGGTCTTTGAAAAGATTGACTGGTGTGGTGGACAAATTACCGTGAGCTCAGAAGTTAGTAATCACATAGTTGATCAACGAAAATCTGTAATATATACTGCAAGCTCTATTAAATTCTGCGCAAGTGTATGAGTTCGCCGGTCTTCTGACGGCGCTTGGCTTACCAAAACTTGTGCTCATTCATTTGACTATCTCGTGATTTCACCTTTTATTTATTTCTTTTGAGGATTTTAGTGCTTTCGTAAGAGCTTGGAAACTTGTGATGCTCTGCTTCACATTTCTCAGACCTGTACATTCCAGGCTTTTCTAGGCATTGTACACTGTACAATGCCTAGAAAAGCCTGGAATGTACAGGTCTGAGAAATGTGAAGCAGAGCATTCAGCATCATCAATTCGAGAGTAAAAATGGTATGAGGCAAAGTAGTCAGGAAAGAATGGTATGCTAAAGGCCTATAAGAAGATAATTTAATCGATATATTCCTCCTGGACATGGCTTTCCTGTGGTACAGGATATGCAGCTCTAATTAACCTAACCCTGTGGCTGATAGCCCATTCTATGCCCCAGAGAAGGCATTGGTAGCAAACCGATTGCGTTTAACATCACCAAAATCTAATCTTGTGCAAATTCGACTCAACTTTTTGGCAAGTTCAAGGGAATTCATTTGAGAAAAATATCTGATATTCGATCTAAAAGAGTCAACAATCCCTATATATTTAATTTGGGACAGGGGAAACCTCATAAAACTTGCTCCCATCAGTCTCATTGTGTCAGTCAATGTTAGCCCTATTGTTAACCTGTTGTAATCAAATATCCCATATGGTTATACTTTCAGCCACTGACTGCATGATTGGTTTACTTTTATTGCCAGAAATCTAATCACAAGCGGCAAATTCAAACATAATAATGAGAGATTCAACTGGTTGGAGCTCACAGTAACACACTGGAACCAACAGCTGCAGTGTCTTTTCCTCTATCTTATTTCGAAACTCCAAAACGGGTCTACAAAGCCTGGAGTTGATATAGTAAACATATTACCATATGTACTTATTCTCAGAAAATTTATGTATAAAATAACTTCATTTTAGAGACAAAAATGATGTTCAACAAAATAATTCCATACATTTATAAATATCTACCAAGATATTGCTTTTTTCTAGAAATGTATCGATATTGGAAAAAGTATAAGCAATTCTTAAGCATCGGCAGATTGCTAGGTAATAGTATCGGCAGCAAAAGTGGTATCGGTACACCCCTAGTCAAATAGCTAGCTATTGTTTATAAATTTCAGCTGAAATCTGTCACAAAAAAGCTACAGTTCTTTAAAAAGCATTGCTTTAAAAATCTCTTGGTTAGATAGGCAAGTAGATGGTCAGGTACCTTGATGCAGTTGTCCTATTTTTGCACTGGTCCACATTGTACTGCTATGAGAATTTTTAGTTGTCTGTCTTAAAGTGTAGTTTTCTTTTTACCTCAAGGAATTTTGTTCTATTTAAAGGTATGCACCTTTAAATACATCTTTTTCCTATCTTTTGCACTTAAATAAAAGTTATTAACTAATGTATGCCTTTCTCTCCAGATCTTAACGACTCAAAAAGTTCAAAATTTCATCGTACCATTTTACGGTTCTCTGTTCATTCCGATCCACTTGATAAAGCATGTGCCACCTACTTACCTTCACTTGAACGTTACGTCTTTAATTTTTTAATTAGCAACAATTTTCACAAGCCATACCGCTATCACAATGAATTTTTGTTCATCATATCCTATCTAACTGTACAAGAAAAACAGGTGTGTATTTTTCCTGTGTGTGCGTGTATGTCGGTTTATGTGTTTGTTCATTTTCTGTGAGGCATTTGCATGAGCAGTTCTTATCAATAGCCAATCTAACTGTACCTGAAATAAGACTGAAGGAGGGCGTACATGTTGGAAGGTTATTGGTAAATTCAGAGGTTGACATATGTTTTCGCTGCCCATTTGTCAACATTAGGAAACTGTTTGCACTGCTCTTCTTCTGGGATGCTGACAAACAATTAAACAAGTGTACTGCAGCTTGGACAGGAGAATCCCAGGACCAATGGAAGTATGCTAAATGGAATATGTTCGCTGTCCTTTTTGATGGTAGAATTTGATAGATTTCCTCCAATATTAATCATAGAGCTTTTATCAAAGACCCAAATTTTTTCCGATTTTTTCTAAGGGAAGATAAAATCTGTATAATGTTCTTTTGAAGTCTACTTATTCAACACGTTTATTTTCAACCACTTGGTGACGCCAGTTTTCTAGAGAAATTTTAGATTTCTGTTGAACAAAAAGTAATTGACTTTTGTGTTCAAATAATTTTCACGATGAAATGTTTTGTCTCTTAAAGGATTTTCCGAACCAACAAGTGACCAGATGCTGGGAAAAGGTCATGAGACTGCGTTGGTTGAAATAAAGTCTCCCGTTTGCATTTTTGTCACCAGTCGTTTTTATAAGGCGTGGTCGAACGTTATTTTTTCAGTCAGAAAGAAACTTTTGAAAGCAGTTATGAGTTGTACCTAAATTATCTCTACACTCAAGGCTGTATAAATCTTTCAAATGACTCCAGATGAACCTGCATCGAGTTTAAACTCAGATAGAGTTTTGCACGATATACCAATTTTGTATTCCCTTAAAGGCGTGGAAAACAGGTACAGACTTATATTGAAGGCGCCTTTTTGTGGCGACGCTCGTGTTCAGAATCACCGTGATCATGATCACCGTGATCACTGAGAAGCACAATAACGGTCAATGATTTTGTAAAGAAACCAGAGACGCCAAATCTATTTTCGAAAAATAGATTTCTGTCGTATTTTTACGGAATAAAGTAGGAACTTTTATTTATTTTGAAGTCAGGCATAAGTGAACTAGCAGTATTTAAAGCATTTTGAACATGCACAGGCATAAAACTAATGAATGAGACTACAATTCCGGAAGCCAATATTACTAAAAATCATAATAGCATTATTCAATTTATCCCTAAACATGAGAAATCATCACGAACATGCATTTCAAATTTTGAATGTTTACTTGTCCAACGATTGGAATCACTCTATGATCATGCATGATTAGCCCGTGGAGGAAATGTTCACCACTGATCACGGTTGATTGCTATCAAAATCAAGTCAAAATGTGGTCACAATAACGCGCGGATCATGCACAATCAAACGGAATCCTCCTCAAAGTGGTCACAAGAAGACGCCTTTAGTACGTTAAGAGATGATACCTGAATACTTCAATTGAGTACTTCTTAATGCATGTTGTTTCCTGTAAACACACACACACATGTGCTTGTTATTTAACCAAGATCGTTGGAAAAGAAAACAAAAAATAGCAGAAACTTCTTTGGGTACCCGATATTTTGTCCAGTTGGAAATCAGGCGCAATTTCTTCATTTATTCATTTATTATTTCTTTCTCCACGGGCGGGAAGTGTTCTTGGCAAATGAGGAACATAAGTGAAAGAGCCAACTAATTTCTGTGTGGATCAAGAATACAAGAGGTGGAAAACAACTACTCAAATTAGTGAAAATTTAACTTATCATTTCTAGGACTCACAACCATTTACTAGCAACCCGCCTCATCATTAATGCCGGCCCAAATAAATAACTGAACGAACCCCCATTTTTTGCTGTTGTTCACTTTTCAATGTATTTCTCAACGAAATTTATTCTGTTCTAAAGCCTGAATATAGATAGTGAAGTAGCACCTTCCTTAGCACTAATACCAAAGACTAATGAAAACATGTTTTCCTTAGTCTGACTGATACTATTTTTTCTCCTACTCTTAATTGCTCTGGGTGTGCTTTCGATGCTAGAATTCTCCTATATCACTGATACTATTTTTTCTCCTACTCTTAATTGCTGTGGGTGTGCTTTCGATGCTAGAATTCCCTTATACCATTCCTATACAGTGAGATAGGAAAATTATAAATATATAAAGATCTATAGATATAAACAAGTACACTACACAGATAATTAGATTGTGTTCATGGTGAAAGCCAAATTCACAACTTCAGCCATCATATGTATATCACCGCAAACCCATCTCTCATGCCCCTTTAATTCTCATTTAGAGATTCTTTCCTACCTTTTGCCGACCCCGATTCCCATCCTTCCTCATTTCTGGCGCAGCCGTGGAAAAGCTCAAGAATTTCTTGAAGTCTCGAGGTGTCTGGCATGAAATCTCCATTCATTGGCATTTAGTGAATTGATTTCCCCTTGCTTGTCCGCATTGAAATTAAATTCTAGGTGATTCGCGCCGCCTAATCCGATTAGCTTCCAGCTCTCAACCTTTAGGTCTGAGGCCAATTTTTTTCGAAGCTTCCTGGTGCGAGAAATTCGAAGCGTGAGCCAAAAATTGTCATTTTAGTGGGATTCTCTCCAGGATTTAGAGAACATAGATATCAATGACTACTCATACTATCACAAGCTGGACATTAGCTCATGAACTTTGGAAACAAACAGCCCTGCATACGCTATCATCACTTCTAGATTCTACAATAATAAAATTTCTAGATTCTACAGTAATAAAATATGTAATTACTTGGATTCCCTCCAGGCTTTGGTAAGCCTGGAGATAGATATCAGTGACTTAGTTTTATAAAAATTTACTCGTCTCAGATCGAAGATAGCTGAAGTAGCTACTCAAGAATACAAATAACACTGCATATATATGTATTTTCAATATGTAGCGATTCTAATGCAAGGTGAAATTGCTAATTCTACTGCGATTCTCACCCGGATTTAGGACTTGCTGAGCGTAGATATCAATGACTTACTTCCATAGAAAACGACTTGTGGTGTTACCAGGTACTTTAGAAAACGAATATTTTGTATGCTGATAACAATGCTATATAGATTCTACAATGATAAAAGTTTTCATTCCAACAAGATTGCCTCCAGGATTTGATGACCATATAAATATTGATAACTTTTTTATATGCATTAAATGCTCTTATTTATTAATTTCATATTCTGCTCATTTTACTGTACAGAATCCATCTGAAATATTAACGTGACCACGATGTCATCAATGGCTTCTTATAATTTGAACCAGTAGTGTAAGAAACAATAGATGCATCAAATCCATCAGTCAGGAAAAATACTACTTTCACAACGTCTTCTCATCTTCAAGCAAACTTGTGTAGAAACAAGCCAGGGCCGTAAGACAAAAACAAAGAACGGGTAGTACAGGTAATGCTCTCACCATGAGTCCGTAAATCAAGGAATTTGTGAAATTATGTATACGATATTGCTCTGCTCATGATGATGCTAGATATTTACATATAATATATACATAATTCTGACCGTCATTCCAAGGATACGTACTTGTAAACTTATGGCAATGCGTACTGTGTACGTTACATACAGTGGTCAAAATGATATATATATGATATTGCTATAACCGTGACTCAGCCATTACTTTGACATAGTACTTTCTACTGTATATGCATGAGGCTGTTGATAAACTAAGATCGATGGCGATGAGAGTAACACAAATCAGTAAAAATTTCTTTTGGTACCTAAATTGTATTTTTGAAATTCTTTAAATTTTAAAGTAATTTATGCCTATGAGCTGTGTTACCCTCTTCAAGTGTTGCCATCAATTAGCTAGTGAAGTCAGTACTCTAAGGTACGCGCGGTGTTGCCATTTAACCGATACTGTCACCATAAGTTCGGGATTCAAGCCTCTACTTTAGGATAATTATATCAGTTGAGGTAGATGTCTCGAGGCTGACGTAATGGTTATGGCAACACTGACGGCAAGGGCGGATATCTAAAGCAGCCTGTCAATTGATGAGACATGGCTGACGTTATCAGCACAGCCTGGCTGATAGGTGGATGTGCTGACAGTTGTGGCTGTCAGTTACATTCGACACGGTCGACGAAACTGAGATCTGTGCAGGTGTGAGCTTCAGAACGTTCCTAATAATAATAATACACGAGTTGGAAACAGGAAAACCATCTTTTGAAGACGAAGTATAATGTAAAAACGTTTGTTATTGTAATGCAGATGTAAGAAACCGAAAAAAACCTTGGTATAAGATGACTTGTGAGCTTCAAAATACCTGACATTATTGTAATACAGAGGTTAGAAATAGAAACATTTCACTTGATGACATGAACTCCACAACTATAGAGATGATCGTTGTTAGAACAGTCGATGGAAACAGAGAAGAAAATCACTTGAAGATGGCTTGTAAGCTACAAAACATTCGCAGCAGTGAGTAATCAAGTTGTTGAAAGCCGTAAGCACTTGTAGCAAACAAAAATAAAAAACGTGCTTGTCAGTTTTTTAGTTCATTGATAGAGTAAAAAATTAAGGGAAAACATATTATAAAATAAACTGGTAAAATACGTATAAATAAATGGCATTCTCGATTGTCGCACAGCGACTGAGATCGAGTTATTTGCTTGGCCTTAAATTCTTCTTAGGTTTCCAATGCGTCACTTTGGATCAAGCTTCTGACAGCAATCTTAAACCTATTACGCATGACACGACCGATAGTAAGCCTTGCTGAGTAGGAGAGACTTGGATGTTTGTCACTGATGCATCATGAGGCAATTCTGATTGGCCACTGCCCGAACCAGATCTAAATCCCAATGCAGACCAATTATGACGTCACAACAGTGATCGAAAGCATGGTCAGAAGCAAGTCAGGAACTCTAGATTTCATTCAAGGTTAGCCAATCGAACACGCCGATAGTTTCAGCAGAATTCCCCAGCAATATCCACGTACCGCTTCTCTCTCTCATCTTGCTTTCTTCGCACAAAAATTCTTCCTCTTTTTATGCGTCATCATATCTTCTCAAGGAAAACTAGAACGTACTTTCTATCTGCCTTTAGGGAAGACAGTGAAGAGATAACTATTTCTTGCCGAGTTCGAAGTAAGAATTTTCTATGGAAATTAAAACTGTTAACTGAAGGTTCGAGCCAACCGAGCGTTTTGCAGTCCGCCTTCCTTTGCAAAGAAATAATTTATTAAAATTTGATTATTCTTCCTTTTAGATTTTTCTCGCTCCATCTCTCAGATGGAATATTGCTGAGAGGAAGAGTGACTTTGATATTTGACTCGTAGTGCGTGCATCTTGAAGATGTGTAGCGGTGGAAGACTGCAGCAGGGATATTTCTATGGAAATTGAACTGTAAAGATCTTTATCGAAGCTATTGTAGGAAGTTACACTTGTCACAATATCGGGATAGCAGTAGCTATTGAATGATCCCCGAAGATCTGTTGCGATAGGCTAAAGCAATAGTAGTTTTAAGGATATTTATTGTGATATCTTCATTAGAAATATTGCCAAGATGCTATAATTTACCATTTTTGTTTTCATTGTCAATAGTCGAAGGGCAAGAATTGTGAGTCTTAGTTCACAATACATTTTTTTAACTTACTGTAAGTGCATCTTGATTTATGGCCGTATGTACTTAGGTGACTGTAACAATCTTTTTCTGTTGAGCTTCCATCTGTTCAGGCCTTATTCGGATACGATCCTAGGGACATGTTTTCTTCTCACTGGCAATGTCCCCGAGCAGTTCAATAAACTTGCAAATCTGTTGTGCTGCTCCGACGACTACAATATAAATTTGTAAATCGAGCAGAGATTACTTTACTGCAGTGCAATTAACAGTGCTAAAATGTATGGTACTCAAAAGTAATGTTTCTACTGAAAAAGTAGAGTGCTCGCCGCAACACAAGGTCCTTCAGACACTACCTTGACTCAGCTCCAAACAGACACTGCGGACACACACACACGGTGCTGTTCCCTTCGCTTCAAATGGCTTTGCAGTCACTCGGAAGTTGAGACGTCGAAATTGAGGACCCCCCTTGTCCCCTCAACTTTGAGTGTCATGCAGTAAAAAGGAACCTTGTTTTCACCTTTGCGGTTTTTCATTAGGTACTGTATTTATTCAGTTAAATATACCTATAAACGCCGTATATGCTATAGCTCTTGGCTCATTACGTAAATAGAATAACAAATTAAGATAATGTAATTTTTATTATGGCATTTTGTAGGTACTGTGCGAATAAAAATATCATATTCATATATAGCGACATGAAATTTTTATGTAAAACGAGCGTTATATGAAGGCCTGCTTGGATCTTCATTGGAGGAGTTTCAATTGTTGGATTCTATTCTCATAGTCAACATTCGAAAAATCGTAGGGAAATCTCGAGAATCTGTGGCGACGGCGTACAACGGCAACGTTATATTCGTTTTGAAACTTGACGGTTTAAAATATAATAGCAGATAGTGTAATGATGTTACATCCGTTAAAATCTCTTAGTTGCAAAGAGAAGCTGATAATGTTTTTCTTTTTCATTAAAAATATTTAAAAGGTTATTTACTCGAGACCCTCATTTACACCTGCTCTGGCTTTACATGTTTGCATTGAAATTGTTCTGTTGAGTACTAAAATACTTCATATAAGTAATTTCTATTACTTCCTGGAAGATTGGACGTCTTGGACCATCGTTAGGGTCAATAAACCTAAGATCTTGAAGACGTCTATTAATTCATTAAATAATTTCTATTACATATAAAACATGCCTTAGTGAGTAATATCAGTTTTACGTCCATAGTAGTAAGAGAAAAACTTCTTTTAACTTTCATTCAAATGAGAAGATGATTTCTGTACTAAAAATAAACAAAATAAGTAAGGTATAATGTCCTTTTTAAAAAAGCAATTTTACCCAAATATATTCTAATAAATATCTATTGCCAGTATTTCCGTTGACCAAAAGAAAACGGAGAAGAAATACCGAAATCCCACGAATGGAAAACTTTGTATAACGGATGAGCAGGAATTGGTGATTCCCGATTGGGAATTTAGAATAAGAATTTAACCTGAGAAAGACGCCGTCGCTTCCTTCCCGCTCCGAACTAGCTGCAGGTTAGGAGGCGGATTCTTCTGTTTGAACGGATTTTGAAAGACTTTTCGGGTTTGAAGAACTACCTCAGAGATTTTTAAGAGACTTAGTGTTTTAGTACTTTGAGCACTGTCTAACAGCGCCCCAACAGTAACTGTGGGGATTGAAGTTAGGATTGATTGCTACAGAATATCTGTGAAGAGGAGCTATTACGTGGCACAGACGGGGACAGTCGGACTTTGGGAGTACAACTGTTGACAGCGAGGGTGTCATGAGTACAACTGTTGACAGTAGGGGTGTAATGGGTACAACTGTTGACAGCGAGGGTGTCATGAGTACAACTGTTGATAGTAGGGGTGTAAGGGGTACAACTGTTGACAGCGAAGGTGTCATGAGTACAACTGTTGACAGTAGGGGTGTAATGGGTACAACTGTTGACAGCGAGGGTGTCATGAGTACAACTGTTGACAGTAGGGGTGTAATGGGTACAACTGTTGACAGTAGGGGTGTAATGGGTACAACTGTTGACAGCAAGGGTGTCAAGAGTACAACTGTTGACAGTAGGGGTGTAATGGGTACAACTGTTGACAGCAAGGGTGTAAGGGGTGCAACTGTTGACAGAGTGGATATCAAGAGTACAACTGCTGACAACAGGGGTGTAATGGTTACAAATGTTGGTAACGAGGGGGTCAGGATTGCAACTGCCAGCAAAAGGAAAGGTTCAAAAGCAGAAAAAATTCGAACCCTTGCGATCAGCTTCAGAATTCCTCGTTCTGTCAAATAACCGATATTCTGAAGATGGAATACAATTGACTCAAAGTTTGGAGAGGAGAAAGTAGAGATAGCGAAGTTGTTCTTGAAGATGTGAAAAAAATCGGCCAATGCTGACAGAGCTGAAAATTGATTGGACGACGTGAACTTATAAAAAATGCGTCTGTTGGGTCGAAGTTTAAATGAACTGCTGCAACTTAAGTTTAAAATATTGGATGTTTTGAGGTGATGAAAAAGATAGCTTGTACTATAACGGCAATAGCCCGGAGAGGGCCGGAGTCTGGGTCTTAGCTACTTTCTGAGATTGGGTCTCTAGATCTGTCCATTACCAGCTATCTAATCTACATAACTTCACAGATTATAGCTGTAAATCGAAAGAAAAGGGGTCAAATGTTCAAAAATGTAGAAAAAATTCTGTTGTCCTTAAGTTCAACTAGAAATAATGGAAATTTGAGACTTCCGGCTCGTCCAAACATAAGAATTAGAGGTTCCACGAAAGCTTATAGCTCGCAGCATAGCGTAACTTCCATAAAGAGAGAAGAGTGACATTCCGCGAAAATTCGGAACACTGTTGCCTACACAGCGCCATTGTGTATTCATGTGTTAGCTTACAGACTGTTTTGTACATAAGCTTATGAAGGGTGGGCCATAAGTAAGGTACCCTTTTAAAAGATATATAATATTAAAACTAAAAATTGTAAAGCGATTTGATTTTTTTTTACGAAATGAAAGAGGAAATTTCAAAGTTTTATATTAGAATAATGCAATACATTTAAGAATGGAAAACAATATCCTTTAAATGATCTCCATTATTGGTCAACGCTTGCAACGGTGCTGTTCATTACTTTCTCTAACGTCGCTGTTGAAATGTTGTTGATCTCCTGGCTGATGTTTCTTTTCAGCTGCTGCAAGGTGTCAGGCATATCAATGTAGACTCTTGCCCTTAAGTATCCCCAGAGAGAGATCAGGAGCGCTTAAATCTGGAGATCGGGGTGGCCACAATATGTCCCCAAAACGAGAAATAAATCTGTTGGGGAAATTTATCTTCAATGTTTGGATTTTTGCTGCTACTGTATGCGCTGTACCTCCATCTTGTTGGAAAAAAGTATTTTTTGTGTAACTGTCTTCAATTTCAGGTTACAGATATTATTGAATCATCTGTCTATAGCGGTCTCCATTAACACAAATTGCATCACCGTTAGCATTTAAAAAAAAAATAGGGAACAATAATCCTCGAAGATGTGATGCCACACCATACTATTACTTTAGCTGAGTGAAATGGACGTTCATGAATTAGCTTTGTCTTTTCAGGCGCACAAAATCTACACTTTTGTTCATTAACAAAACCATCGAGGTGAATATTCGATTCATCGGTCACGACTAGATTCTTCACAAACTCTTTATTTTCTGCCTGCTGCAAAATTTAACCACTTTTGGTAGTGCATAGGTTGAATTTTTTGTGTTATTTGAATTTTCTGTGGATGCTACTTTAGATCTTTTAACAAAATCCGTCGCAGTGAAGTACGTGATATTCCAAGTTGAGTTGCACGTATCCTTGTTGATATGTTTGGCCGATCAGCAACACTCGTTGCCACAAGCTGGATTGAAGCATCATTTCGTACGGTCCGTGGTCTGCCACTACGTTGTTGGTCTGCTGTTGTCCCACTTTCTCGAAATTTCAATACCAGTAATCTTATGCACTTCTTCGAAGGACTTCTTCCAACACCAGCAATGTTCCTGCATATCGTCTGATCTGCAGTGACCGAACAATGACTTCGGAAGTAAAGTTCCACGATTCTTGCTCGTCGTTGCACTGAGTAACGATTCATTTTGAGAGAGGGATATTTTATGGATTTTAACACCAATATATTGCATTGTTGGTAGAATAGGTACAATAATAAAAAACTTTAAAAATCTCCTCTTTCATCTGCAGAAAAAAAATCGCTTTACCATTTTTAGTTTTAATTAGACGGCCCGTGACCCGTTGGGTCGTCATCAAGATCGTTTTTTGCTTTTGCGTAAAACAGGTGTTATCCAGCTGGTCATGAACCACACGCTTTCGGCCGTCCACTTCTGCCCGTACTTGTCACTATAAGCAGCTTCTTTACTTCTCTAATGAATATTCAACACTCACTCTGTGAGCAAAGTCAATTTAGATGTTTCGTATTCCAGTTGTATTTCCAGAAGCAACTTTGAACTTAATGTGCCCGTTTTTGCAGCCAAGCCCGAGCCCGGGTTCCACTTCCGTATCACAGATACAATCGATTTAAATCTTCAGCCCTCCAATTTCTTTCCATCTTAAAACAAAGAAATTGTGTGCAGACAATACACAACTAAATAAACAAAAAAAAAAAAGTTTCCAGACTTTTAGTATAATGTAGATATTATATATTTTTTAAAAGGTACCTTACTTATGGCCCACCCTTTATGTAATATACATTTAATTAATACTCCCACTCGCACCTGGAAATATCCAGGATGGCAGCCTACAGTCTGACCATTTTTCGAGTTAGATAAATAGAGTAGGTGGTTCGCGGGATACGAACCGGGGACCTATACAATGCATAGCGAGGCGCGAACGCAAAGTCAGCACTGAAGAAACCGGCTGGAACTTAGTTAGCGGTGGACTTGCAATAGTGCCTTGCGTAGGTCCCGGGTTCGGAACAACCTAGTGCATATACAGTATATATACACACACATATTGGTATATCGGGGCAGTAGGTCGCTATCCAGAGTAGCGTCCCTCAGGGTAGTGTGCTTGGCCCGCTGTTGTTCGCCTTGTATACTACATAGTGGCATGTTCTCTTCGCTGAAAAACACGATGATCAACTATGCCGACGATTCCACTTTGATTGCGGTGACACCTGCTCCTCGCATGCGTTATGCTGTTGCCCAGTCTCTAAATGGGGATTTGTCACGCATTAGTGCATGGGGCTCGGCCTGGAATATGAAGCTGAATGCCAGTAAGACAAAGTCGAGGATTATCATTCGGTCTCGGATACTTGTACCGCAGTATGCCCAACTGGGGACTGATGAAACTTTGGAGAAGGAGATTGGAGAGTCTTGGTGTTGTCTTTGATGGGAAGCTTACTTTTGAGCCGCTTATTACGCGACTGGTGTCACGTGCTTCCACTTAGATTGGGCTCCTGCGTAAGGTGAATTTTGAGTTTGGTAACAGTGAGGTTGCCGCAGATGCTTATGCTTTTTTTGCTGCCTGTGTTGGTGTATTGCACACCGGTCCGGGTTTCAGCTGATGACACTCAGTTGCGTCTGTTGGACAGACTTGTTAGTTCAGCCAGTAGGCTGTGCGCTGATGATGATCTGGTGAACCTGTCCCACACGAGTTGGGTGGCCGAACACTGTATGTTTTATAAGGTGTGCAACAATGAGAGGCATTGGCTGTATTCTTCGGTACCCTGCCCTCGCAAGGTCTTTAGGAGAGAAACGCGAGCTACGGTTGGCGCGCACTCTTTCACGTTGGAGGATGTTGGATGTCGAACTAATTAGTTCGGTTAGTGCTTCGTGCCCTGGTCGGTTAAGGTTTGGAGATTATTGCTGGCATCGGCATTTGATCGTATTGGCCTGCAGGTGTTTAAGTCAGCTGTTAATGACTTTTTGCTGGATTTCCTTTAGCAGGGTTTCGGGCTTAACGGTGTTGCAAAGTGCTTCATTTTATGTTGTATTACCTGTCCGTTGGAGCTCGAGCGTGAAGTTTAATTTGACAATAATTGTCAAAGCAATTTCTTCGCCGTCATTTTTGACGGTAAGTTACACTCGTACCTGAAGAAGCGATGTAGTATTTTTGTGCACTGCCTGATGTTGAACTCAAGCAGTTAGATCAATAGAAGAATACACATAGGGTTGAAAAGCTAGGCAAATATTTTTACATTGCATTACATGCTTTACATAATTTTGCATTACAGATGCTGATGCGTACTGTAAGTTTGGGTCCGGTACTTTTTGGCGCCGTTGTTTCGGCGCCAATTTTTTGGCACCGGTTTCTTGGCTCCATGTTTTTTTTTGGCGCCGAATATTTCAGCGCTGATTGAAATTGAAACAGGATTATAGGCTAGATGAATTTACTATAGAATCTTTCATTTTAGATTAATATCTAAAGACTAACATTAAAATAGTCATAGAATATGTAAAAGGGGCTCGTCAACGTTCACATACTAATTAAAGAAGATAATATCAACACTATATTGACCAAAGTTATTTATTTAATGCACCTCGTGGATGTGGGCTAAACCGCTAAACAACGCAAATATTCTGACGGTCATTTTCTAACCTAACGTAATCATAACTAACCATGCCTAACCTAACCATACCTAACCTAACCATACCTAACCTAACCATGCCTAACCTAACCATACCTAACCTAACCATGCCTAACCTAACCATACCTAACCTAACCATGCCTAACCTAACCATACCTAACCTAACCATACATAACCTAACCTTACCTAACCTAACAATACCCAACCTAAACATACCTAACTTAACCATACCTAACTTAAATATACCAAACGTAGCCTCACCTAACCAAACCATAGCAAACTTAACTATACGTAACCTAACTATACCTAGCCTAACCATACCTAACCTAACCATACATAACCTAACCTTACCTAACCTAACAATACCTAACCTAACCATACCTAACCTAACCATACCTAACCATACCTAACCTAACCTAACCATACCTAACCTAACCATACCTAACCTTATATAACCTAACCTCGCCTAAGCTAACCTAAGGTAAATATTGGGCGCCAAAACATCGGCGCCAAAAAATCGATGTCAAAAGTCCCAGTTAGGTGAGTACGGTATACCGTATTGACAGTGATGATAAAATGAATTACTTTTCTTAGTGGTATACTACCTGGTATGAACAAAACATTAACATAAAGACGGTAGTGCACTAGAACTTTCATAAATACAAGCTATGATATCCTACTAACGATAATGTTAATAATAGACTTTCATTAAGTACTCATTGGGACATCGAAACCTGGAATGGTGCAAAAGCGTGAAGCGTTTCTCTCACTAACATGAGCCTTGACTAATAATTTACAACCTAATTCTTTCCGTGAGAAAGGATAAACGGATCGAATTTTCCTTTGGCTAAAGCAATATATATATATATATGTTTGGTTAAAAACAATGCCGAATTGTAGGTTTATTATATCTTTATTAAGTTTCTCCAACTGTCTTAGCTTAAAAACTATTCTTCGATCTTCGGTAAGGTGAAATAGTTGTCCAGTGTTGAAGGTTTCGTACTGGTCCTGCTGCTGTTCAGTGGCATCT
>LQNS02000227.1:317072-336111 GCA_001587735.2 Parhyale hawaiensis
GATTTGATCTATGAGGTCTGAGACACACGCTCAGGCCATGAATAATTCCTGAATTTCATCAGCGCGGCGCTCCTCAGTTAGGCAATGTTAGATTGCCAGCGTTTCAGCGACAGCGTCTTGTGGTCTAAGAATTAGACTTGCAGCTACGTTCTGAAAACTGCGAATCCATTGTTCCTTAAAAGAATATTTCGTAAACTAAGCGTGTTAACCGGCTTCAGGCATTCATTTAATCAAACGTACGAATGCACCCTAATAAGATTTGGTACAATGCGTCTTATTACTTCCCAACGTTTTACTTCTACCCCGAATTTATCAATATATCCTAAACTATCCAAACAACTGCCGGTACTCAGTGGACTGCGTCCCACAAGGTACGATGCTTGGTCCAGTCTTCTTTTTCATGACGAATGACGTGAAGCACCACCGTAAATTTGCCTGTCATTCATTGTTTGCTGACGACACACACATATTAGCCGAGGTGAAGGCGGTGACAGGCGCATGCAATGTACAATTGGAGTTATCCAAAATATTTGGTGGCCGTCGGATAGTAGTATGACTTTCACTTATATCAAAATTGGACGGTCACGATACTGGAAAACTCGTTCCTTATGGAATAAACACCCAACCGGACGAGAGATGATAATGGAATTGAAAAATGAAATATGTTTAAGGATCTCGGAGTCAGAAAGCAAGATAATGCCACTTTTGAGGACCATATGTGGCTTGAACTATAAATGTAAGTGAGAAATGGGGTGGATGGGTGCCTCAAAAGTTCTTTTTAGGAGAGGCGGAGATAAAGCTAAATCTAGGGAAAAAGTTGGCATATTCTGAGATAGAATACAGTACTGTTCACCATTTTAGATAAAGAACAATTGAGAAGTCATTTAACGCCTCTAAATGATCCAGAGATCGTTTAGTACTAAAATTCAAGTCATGCAAGAATTAATGATCAGAAAAACTTGCCCACCTCTCAATGTGCTCAATGCAACAGAGATTCAAACGTTTCACAATCACAGTGTTTGGAAAAAACTAGAAGTAATTAATGTGAGTGAATTGTTGTTAGATACTTGGAATGTACAGGCAGTACTACCGAAAATAAGAGTCCCGATCAGAAATGGTGGCGACGCAGTTGAAACGAAATATTATACAAACTACACCATTCAGGGTGCCAGGTTGTTCAGCAAATGCCCCAATATATTCAAAAAAGCTTTAATATTGAAGCCGCGAAGACCAAAGACTAACTTGGCTCACACCTACAGACGCTTACAGACAAATCCACTGCAAGCGGTTACGTGTAATGCGGAGATAACCCGCTGCCGGTTCCGCACTGGTTACAGAATGAAGAATCACCGATGCACAAGACGGAAGGGGTACTTAACGCCATCTGGACCTCATGCGAAGAAATTGAAAGGTTTTAAAGGTAAAGGTTAGTAGTGTCCCCTACGATAAATAATGAGATATTTCGCAATAAGTTCAACATTTTCATATAATAGGCACAGGCTAAAATCGGACTCAGTGTATGCATTACTTTCAAGATCAACAACTGCCAACAAAAATTTGCCTCCGACAAGTGTTTTTTTTTTGCAATATTCTGTAGTAAAAATGCTATTTGTTACTCATAATAACTCAACAATGTAACGGCTTCGCTCACCCAACCATGTCACGACTACACAATCAAGTTATCACCACACAATCCAGTTGCTATCCCACAATAGAGTTGCCATCATACAAGCAAGTTACCGCTGCGCAATCAAGTAGCCATCACAAAATTAAGTTGCCACCATACAAGCAAGTCACAGCTGCAAAAATCAAATTTCTAAAACAAGAAAACTAAAAGTTGCAAGCTTGCATCAAAGTCACTCTACCACAACAAAGCTACCACGAGACAAGTAGTTATTAGCACACTTCTAATTTCTAAACAAATAAACAAAGTCGCCAGTGTTAAGATCAATGACAACCACACAAACAACTTTCAGAACACAGCCTGGTCACCACCATAAACAACAGAGTAGCCAGCACACAACCATCTCACCAGGAATTTTATATCTGTTCTGAAGCTGTATTAGGAGCATCCTCAGAAAACCGAGCTTGCATATAAGGGCTCGAACGAGCGGGCGTCCGCTATTCCGCTCGTATAATCGTATAGTGTTGGTGCTGTTAGGAGGCACGTACCTTAATTCTCTCTTAAATGCAAATGTATGCAACGTGTTCATTTTTTTACAAATTAGGAGTATAATATTACAATTAGAATCTTAGAATTTTGGAAACTAAATCTTACGTGTATTTATATTATTATCTTTTACGAACTTAGCTATGCTTATGCAACAGACTTAATATTCTTTTGCGTTTTGCAGTTGACAAAATTCTAAATTTTTAGATTTTCCAAACCTGATGATGACTAGTGTTTAGTGTTTAGTGACTCTTGCCATAACAAAGTTTTACTCTTGCATTATCTTAAAGAAATTAACCAGTGGGTGTCTTAGTAACTTCAAGAAGATGGAGAAAGCTTTTAAACTGAACTGCAAACCTTGTCACCACAACAAGAATAAGGTACACGGATACTAAAAAAGTCACCAGCCCACACTTACGTCACCACAAGTCCATAACCCATTTAAGTCATCAGTAAGTAGCACGTCGCTACCACGCAACGAAGTAACTCCCTCGCATACAAATAATGGCTACCATGCAGCCAAATCCGCACTACGTAACCAAGTCCTAGCACCACCACCATGCAACCAAGTAATCACACGAACATGTCACCATCACTTCCACTCAACCAAGTTCTCATCACCACGAAACCAAGTCTCCACTACTCGAACTATTCACCACCGCCACCATGCAACCAAGTCACTACCACCACCACCACGCAACCAAGTCGCCGGCTCTCAATATCACCGATGGGCAGATTAGAGAGGCGTCGGGAGCAAACTCATAAAGCGACGTAATGGCTCCACTGACATTAACGCTCACTTTTACATTCAAAGCTCTGCGAAAAACTGAACAAATGCAGCGTGGGACCGTCGCCCCCCCCCCTCGGTGTGACCCCCTCCCCCTTCCTTGCACTCTTAACAATTTTTTTTAAGTTAGATACAACGTTTGTTTAGACACGGAACAGTAAATAGGCCTTGCACTGTAGTTTTAATAGTCATTTTACTTGAAAGTGAAAAGTTTTGTGAAAGTAAACTCTACACGCTTAGGAAGTTTTTAGAGTTTGATACAACGTTTGTTTAAGTGCTTCTCATAATAATTTAACTAAAAGCTGTCATGTTTTTGTATCATATGCAATAAACTCTTAATATCATAATAAGCCGTGATACAACTTCCGTTGAGATACATTAACAATATGAGCTGTAATGTAACATTCTTAGCATTTAAACTTAAATAATAAATGTATTGTATAAGCCATTCCTCTGTTCTTTTCATGCAAAAAAAAAGTTTCTCACGATGAAAAAAATATGTATTTGCTTCATAGTTGTGTATATGGTGTCTGAATTAAATGCATAGTATCGTGTCTTCCAGATTAGCAAACGTGCTCACCATGCATCATGAGTCTCTAATTTCTGCTAATGTAAATTTTAAAGTTACTGGTAGCATTTCCTTAGATTAAATAAATGTTCGTCTCAACGCAAATTTTCTTTCCTTGTTTTATTCGTAAATTTATTTTTTAATAGCATCATGAGTCTCTAATTTCTGCTAATGTAAATTTTAAAATTACTGGTAGCATTTCCTTAGATTAAATAAATGTTCGTCGCAACGCAAATTTTCTTTCCTTGTTTTATTCGTAAATTTATTTTTTAATAAAAATATTATTGCTTTCAGGCTCGTCATTCTTAAATTCCCTTCGCTGTGCTTAAGAACCATACTTTTTGAGAGATAAAGCGGTCATAAAACATGATTTAACTCAAGTCTTGTTCGATATTTTACTAAAGAATGATGATTTTGGCTCAGTCTATGGTTTGCAGAGAGAAGGTCGGACAGCCAACGCTCTAATGCTGATCATAATTATTACCTGCGTCAAAGAGGTGATGCTTCAGTAGAGGTTTATTTTTCTGATATGCTGATTGTTAGCAACGTAACAACTAATGGATGAATCTTCAGGAACATTAAATGGACTGTTAGGCGTGTCACTAAGAATAGATTATTTAAGTTTTGAGATACTCCGTCAGGCATTTTATCCGCTCGTCTGTTGGCCCATCATTCGGTCTCTTACCATAGCATTGCTTGACGGGGTTTGCTCTCTCAGATTGCAGCTCTAGCTACTATTACAGTATAATGGCAGCATACAAATCAGAGCAGTTGAAAAAAGGTGAGATGCCACTAACACTTTTCATTACAGTTATAACCACGTGAATATTTACACATTTCCAAAGAACCGCGACAAGTATTCAATTAAAACATATCCCACACTTTCATCAATCAAAATCATCATAGCAACATTTGTACAAACTAACATACGTCGTTACTTTCATGAAGATTTATAAATTTGTCCTAATTGCAACATGTTGATTATAATACAGTTTGAATCTACAGTGGGTGTAGACACTCGGAACGAGGGAGAAATAATAACGGAGCACCCGATATGAGCAGATCGCAAAATCATGACGTCACAGTCCGAGCGGCGCTCCAGCCTGTGACGTCACAGCGGACCACCCTCGCTTTAAGCTAGAAGTAGAAGTAGCCTTTTCATGCAGAGCCATTGATTTGTAACCAGATATTACCGATATATTGATAACGTAGGTGACATTTTACCGATATAAACTAATAATTGAAATTAGCTAGATGTGTTTATTGGTATTTTACTGAAATAAGTATAATACGGAATCCACAAGAACAAGCTAAAACGAAGAAATAAGAGAGAAAATGATAGATTTGAGAAGTAATATTACTGATAAAAGTGACAATATAAGTTTATCAGTCTAGCATGGCACGAGAAACGTCTTAAGTAACTCTGGGCGCGGCCTTTTTTGTCACTCCAAGTGACCCTTTTATGAAGGCCTGACTGACTGTGGCTCGGCCTCCGTTATGGCAAGTGTTCTTTCAGTAATTGTAAAAATAATTTATGCAGCCTTTTTCCAGTTATTTAAGACGTGTTGCGCATATCAAGGACAGATTTGCCACTAGCTATAGGCCATTCAGCCACATTCCGTAAAACTGAGGAAAGCTATCACCATCATTTCTTATCCAAGACATTCTATGATTACAAAAAACTATAATTAGCGCTTGTTCCGGTGGAAAAAATTATTTTTGCAGTAACTGAAAAAGCGCCTGCCATAACTGCGACAGAGCCACAGTCAGTCATGCCTTCATGAGAAGTAACTTGGATTGACAAAAAAGGCTGCGGCCAGCGTTGCTTACGACGTTTCTCGTGCTATACTACACTGATAAAGGTGATAAACTTACATTGTCACTTTCATCAGTAATATCACTTCTCAAATCCATCATTTTATCGATTATTTCTTCGTTGTAGCTTGTTCTTGAGGATTCTGTATTATACATTATTTCAGTAAAATGCCAATAAACACATCTAGTTAATTGCATTTATTGGTTTATATCGGTAAAATGTTACCTACGTTAAATTTGTACCGATAATATATAGTTACAAGTCAGTGGTACTGGATAAAAAGGCTACTTCTACTTCTAGCTTAGCGCGAGTGTGGTCCGCTCTGACGTCACAAGCAGGAGCGCCGCTCGGGCTGTGACGTCACAATTTTTCAATCAGCTGATATTTTGTCCTCCCGTTATTTTTACTCCCTGCTCGCAACCCTCTGCTATTTGGCTTGCACAGGTAGGCAAGTTATACCTGCAACATAGCACGACCTACCGCCACAACAGTTGGAGAAGCGCTGAGCCGCCAAACTCCTCCGTCGGACAAACTCACGGTAGACAGCCATACTGTTTGCTATGTAGCGAACCTTCTAACGTAACATGTCGGAGCAGTAACGAATATGCTGCAACTAATCATATTTGCACAGTCATTTGGCTTGTTGCCGGCTCCCGCCAGATGTCCTCGACCTTTATCTTTTAATTCGGTATATCGGCGATAACTCAGAGAGGGCCAGAGAATGGGGCTTGTCTTCTCTCTTGGCATGGGCTCGTTTATTGCCAACCTTGTACTAAATCAAATCTAGTACACACGGAGATCAACAGCCCTAGAATAAACTAATTAAATCTAGTACAAACGGAGATCAACAGCCCTAGAATTAAACTAATCAAATATAGTACACACGGAGATAAACACACCTAGAATTAAACACGACGTCACGCAGAACAACATCACCTCATTGCAACGCGCACGCAAGGTCCGCCAAAAAATAAAATGCAGAAGAAGACGACGGTGCGTTTACACCAGCAATCATGGCAGGAATTACAGCGCCTCAACTAGGAAAATGGTTCTATTGTAATTTTACGACAGGAGCTCGCGGCTGCCGGCACTTACGATCTCCCATTTCTGACCACGCTGCTCCTCAGACTGCCAATGGAATCGTAAAATTTAGTGATTGGCTCATTGCTGGCCCGATTGCGAGATGTTACGGCAGCACATACCGTGAAACCTAAGTCCCTTTAGATCATAATTGCGAGCGATCGCTTGTAAGCGAGAGCGGCGTGACGATGTTGCTAAAGGAGGGTGCCCTCAACGGCGCTCTGAACAGCCCTTCTCCTGACCTCTGTTGGTAATGTAGAACTGCCGCTTTATTATATGTCTTGTACTTCATCTAATACAAGTGCACCTACAATAAAATGATTGTATTTTGGGGAGGGTAAAGGGTGCGGGGGGGGGGGGCTGTTGAAGTACCAACATTATGTAAAAATGCTTAGTTTGTTGGTTGTTTGCTTGGTCTCCCCATCGCTATCTGAAGCATTCGGTCAAAGAAAATTAAAGTAAAGCTTAAGATAGGAATAACTTTATCTGTTGAATTGTAAGGAGCCCACTGCATTGCAAAAATTTCCGGATGGCGGCATACAGTAGATACAAAATTGTAATTCCTACCCACTGCAAAAAATTTTGTACTCTCTGAGCTTCTGATGCGCCGAACGAAGGAAAAACGAAAAACATTTCTGAGAAGAGAATAAAAACGAAGAAGAAGGAAGGAAGCCGGGGTTTCGTGGAAGCAATTATTTTCTGAGGGTGCGAGCCACTGGCATACAATAAATGCACATGCAAAAAATACAAATAAAAATAACGTGGTTTTTATTAGTGTTTTGAAAATTTGTGTTTTGGTGGCGATAACTCGCTGTTGCTTCTCCACTTAATCACCAGCAGCGACTGCGCAAAGGATTACCTCGGAGAGACCTCTACATAATTCGCACTACGTGCATAATGTCTAATGGACCTCATCCGTTAAAAGTCAGGGAATACTTACTTAAAGTCGCAGTAAACTAATCTCTAAAGTTTCTTCTTGTGATTCCTGTGTTTCGGGGACAACATTGTGACATACGGTGAAACTTGCGACGCAATATCACGCCATTGTTCCATCGAAAACAAGTTTTTTGCTTACACGCGAGTGTGCTATGATAGCAGTGTACACCTAGATAGAGCGATCATATTACTTGATCAATATAAAACATTCACGGCTGACTTAAACACCTGCATATCAACACGGCCGAACAAGGATTTTTGTAATGATTTTCGTGTCAGCACAGAATAGGGAATGAAACACCGATTGGAATGACGAGTTTGGCATCTTTAAGTCTCAAACGTAAGGTGCCATCAAATGTAGCTCAAGTCAATGGTATATTCCGGGCAATTTTTCATCAGTTGAAGGGAAAATTCTGTAAAGAGCATTATAGATGGTTTACTTTTTGATATGAAGGTAGAAAGTCAAAATGAGAGCTTTCTTTGTAACAGTGATGTCATAGAGACGTTGTATTATTTTGCAAATCCTCCTGTTGCAAAATAACTGCATCAAAAATACGTAAATCTCGTAAGAATATGCGTCAGGTTGACGTCAATCACTCACCGGAATCTCAAAGATGAACAAATGTCTTTACTTTACCGAGGTGCTCATTATCTGGAGTAACAGACAGGGAGACAGAAAGATAAGCGGGCAGATATGAAGTTCAAAGCTAGACAAACAGATAGTTAAGTCCTCGATGGGTGCGTTAAGTGAGGTTTTCGACGAGAGGATGGTGCGCATGGTGCCTCATAATAAGCGAATTGTACCATATCTGACAAATTATTGAACATTGTAGAAATATTAATAATTAGTGAAAAAACTGACAGGATAATGCTTTAAGCATGATATTAAACTTAGAGGGAGAAACATAAAGAAATAGCGTGTTTTAAAATTTCCGGCAAAATTTTTCAAGAACCACAGTCAAAGAAAATAGTTTCAGAGGTGGAACCCTACATATATCTACGGACGTTACACCGAACATTTAAGTATCTTTTGAGAAAAGTAGGCTAAGCCAATTGGAAATGTGATGGAAGTTTCAGCCAAACCTTGTGTTATCTCCATGCTGCAAATAAAGCAGTTGTCATAAATTTCACAGCATTTATAAACTGCTCAGACAGATGCTTTGTGCTCCACAGTTGCTGTAAACTGCGCAGCAAACATAAATTGTGTAGTTCTTTTATATCTCATTACCATAAATTTGGCATTCATTACAACCTAGAGTTGTCCTGAGTTACATAGTTGTAGTGTGTTGCATGATTATTAAAAATGGCACAGTTGTGGTAATTTTACATTTGCATAAATTGTTCAGCGATAAGGAATTGCACCGGTGTTATAGATGGTAAATTTGTTATGGTTCCCGCTATTTTTGTAACTTGTACTGTTATTGCAAGTGATACACGTGTCGGCGCTTACACACTGGCAATACATTGCACTGTTGTCATGTTGTCATAAATTCCCTAGGAGTTACAATTGTACATACAATTGCATATAAATTAAATTGTCCTCGCAAAGTATACATGTGACAGAGGGTAACTTTTCACAGTCGCTGCTAATTGAACACTTGTCATAATTTACGCAATTTTAATTTGCACAATTATTATAGCTGCACAGTTGCACCAAAACGTAAAGTTGAATGGTACAATGTATATAATTTTGGATAATGTACACTTTTTGTAAATTTTGGTACCCGACTTCGTAGTATTGCACAGCTGTCGTAAAATTTACAAGCGATTTGGTATACAAGACATTAACACAATTTACGTATAGTTATTTCCTGCGTTAGGGAGAATATCGCTATTTTAGATTTAAGAATGAGTTCTAGAGGGAATACCGTCATAAAGTGGGAGAATCTCTGAAACGGAGACCGTTCAGCGATATTTCCTTTATTTAACGAGGATATTTTACGTCTCAGTAAAAGCTCGCAGATGGGGAACCAGTTGGCCGAGCAGAATGCATTATTATCAAGCACTGGAATGCCTTAAAGTTCAGCGGGATTCTCGAAATCTAGTAGGAATATCGTTTATCTTTCAAAAGTCTTGGAGAAGTGAGAGGTAGTTGATCTACAGGGAATATCGTTTATCTAGCAGAGAGGTCTCCGAAGTGAGAAGGAGTTTATCTAGCGGGAATGTCGCGGCGGGCGGCAATAAGTCAGGACCTAAAGAACAGAGATACCCTCTGTCGACTACAGTCCCGGAGATCGTAAGAAAGCCCAAGGCAAGCTTTCATGAATAAATTAAGCATAACTTGCGACGGCAGGAGTCGCAAACTGCCGTGACGGCCTAGGGTGCAGCCTGATGAAAATATGCCCTCCACTGACCCCTGTAGCCTCAGCACCCCTCGTCTGGTCGGCCTCCTTCACCTCCCTTCAGGATACCTCACCGACCCACGTGCTAACTGACTTTACCACGTGCTAACTTACCTCCCCACGTGTTAGGTCACCGCCCCAAGTGTTAACTTCCTTCTCCACGCACTAACTCACCTCCCCAAGTGCTAACTCACCTCCCCACGTGCTATCTCCCTACACCGAGTACTAAAGCACTTCACCACGTGCTAACTCACTTCCCCACGTACTAACTCACCACCCCACGATCTATGTCACCTAACCACGTGCTAACTCACCTCCCCACGTGCTAAATCACCCCACGTGTTAACTCACCTCCCCACGTGCTAAATCACCCCACGTGCTAACTCACCTCCCCACGTGCTAAATCACCCCACGTGCTAACTCACCTCCCCACGTGCTAAATCACCCCACGTGCTAACTCACCTCCCCACGTGCTAAATCACATCCCCACGTGGTAAATCACCTCCCCACGTGCTAACTCCTCACCCCACGTGCTAACTCACCTCTTCTTGTGCTAACTAACCTTCCCTTGCTCTAGCTCAGGCTGCCCAGGTCTATATGCCAACGAGACGCTGGAGCTTTCGGCGGGATGGGGTTAGGGTTACGGGAGGGGGTGGGGACCAATGCAGAAACTTGACTCACTGTAAATGTACCGCAGATAAGTTCATCCGTGGTAAATTTATCACCGAAAATTCATTAAATGGTAAATTCATCCAAAGGTAAATCCATCGGAGGGTAAATTCATCTAATTGTAAATTCATCCAATGGTAAATTCATCAAACGATAAATCCAGTGAATGGTAAATTCATCGAATGACATTTAAATCGTATTGTAAATGTAAATGAACATTTACCAATCAAAGCATTTATCATTTTGACGAATGTACCAAACGATTGATTTACTATTCGACGAATTTATCCGCAACGATTTTACCCCGGCTTCCCAGATATGCTGCTGCTAATCTTCTTCAAGGTTACTCGGGCCTCGGTGTCGCACTACTGTTACAACGAAGAAATATTTAACTACAGCTGCATTAAACGTAATAAAATAAAAAATTACTAAAGTTTGAAGTCTTGCAAGCAGGTAGGCTAAACATTTGCTTTAAAAAAATTAATTTCCTCACCTAGGGGCTGGAGCAGGTGCCGATGCAGACTTCTTAACAAAACTTACCTGAACAAGGATCCCGATGGTATTTTCTGCGCTGTAAGATTTCTGTGCTTATATCGAAATCTGCTAGAGACGGATGAATTTTTAATCTTCAAAATCCCCAGACATCTGCAATGAAAATAAGTAAGTTTGGTGTGAGTGCGACGATATAATTGTTAATAGTGCAATCAATCGCAAACAAACATAACTTTGTTGACATACTATGCTAAAATTACAATAGCATGGATGTTTACAGAAAAGTAAAAGAATCATGCTAATGGCGCAATAAAAATAATATCATCAAATTCATCAGCACTTTATGACAGTAAAATCCATGCAATAATAACGGCAGAGCTAATTCAATAGCCAGCATGAAACGGTAAACACAATCCATAACGCAATCAGCGTTATGAAAAAGAAACGAAAAATGCAACCATAAATTCAAAGTCAATGCTAAACTCAATTAATTAATCAATACAGTAAATCAAATAAGATACTAGGAAAAAGACTCACAACATGGGAACCAAAGCCTGGGAATCGGCCCATTCCAAGTTGGGTTTAGTTTCAAACCTGATGACTGATTATGCTCCCACAATTTCCCAAAACATTCCAAGTTTGGACTTCGTTATGAAATGCATGAACGTTGATAATTCTGCCTGGCTATTTGATGTTCATGTTTAAGCTTTGTCTATTAATTCTCATGCGATAATAATCGTCTACGCCGAAGATCCTGAATGTTGGAGTGTTGTTGAAAATCGTCTAGTGCTTAAGAATTCTGTTACTATCTACAAGTATGCTAACCAACCCAAAACTAATGCAACACTCTACAACAGTCTGTGCAATGCAACACTTAGTGCCATACAGCACTCTACCCATTGCAACACATTACACTATACAACACTAAACATTGCAACACAATTAACCGTCTATCCACAGCAACACTTAACACAGTGAAACACTTTGCCCAATAGAACAGTAAACAGAGTGCAAATAACACACACATAATTGACACAACACAGGACACAGCACTAATATGCACCAAGTGCCAGATTGCACATGCTGCACAAAGGTTAGATCGATTAACTCGGGAGATAGCAAATGGCTCTCTGGAGGACGCCTGCTGATTTGCTGGCACTGACTCAGCAGATATTGCATCGCCGCGATGCCTGGGGAGGTTAAATCTATTAACGTGATTTAGTAGCTGATTAGTGGAGCGATTATCTTGGCGATTATATCTAGGATGAATCTATTAACGGTATTAATTAGGTTGTTGTCATAACTGATATACCAAATAAATAAGGATCAGTATTCTTTGAGAGATTAATCTAATAAAAGATTAATTAGGTCAGCTGGTAACTATTCTTGGAGCGATGAAAATCGGGTGATGATAAAAGCCGGTCAAATATTAATGATAGTTAACCTTTTTTAACGAAGCTCAGTTCCTACGATGAAATTAACTCTTTATAAAATGGCAGCATAGCTTGACTTAAGGAATTCTACTGGTCTAAGAATTATATTGGCGTTCATACAAAGGTTGATATATCACAATGATGCATTAACAATCATCATGACATATGAAATTAGCACTCTGCTAATTAGACTGATGAGGTCACTAAGTACCACAACGTTTTGATGGACCATCTGTAAGGGATTCAAAAAATTAAACAAAGGAAAAATAAGTAATTTTTTTCCTGGAGATAACCCGTCGTTGGCAGAAAAGAATTGTTTATAGTAGCTGAAATAATTTTCCTCCATTATCTAAAGGGTAACAGATAAATATCATCTCTGACATTCTCTTCAAAACAAAAAAGCAATAGGTAATAGCATCTGAAGATATTTTTTCCTCTACTAGCCAGAGAGTAATTAAGAATGATATAGAGAGATAATTTATTCCCAGTAGCCAAAGGGAAATTGATACCAGTATCTGTACATATTGCCCGCTTGTCGAAAAAAGGCAATTTATACAGGTATCCGATAATATTTTTCTCGACTAGCAACGAGCGATTAAGTGTGATGTCTATAAATGTTCCCCCTCTAGCATCTAAAGGGCAATTGATGATGGTATTGGGAGACATTTCCTTCGAGCAGCAACAAATAATTAATAATGGGATTGGTCTTAATGGCATCCTAATAATATTGATAACTATATAAATGAAAAGGTTGCGTACATGAACCTACAGTGCAATTTTTATGTCTGCACTGCGGCCTTATGGGTGGTAAACAAAGTCGTAATGTATACGCGAACTTTCGGCTATAATGATGACTAAGTGAAAGTGCAAATTATAATTTAGTTATCATTGTTATATTATACCAAGTGTTATTATTATCAGCATAATATCACTACTGCCGGCATCATCATTACCATTGTTTTTATCATTGGTATTATTAATCGCGGCAAATCTTCAGCAGGAACCAAGTGAATTTTTCACAATAATCAGAGACTTGATTTCATTATCGTTATGTACAAAACCGGACACCGTAGAGCGAGTCCGGAATATTTTGAGACGCGCTATTGCCGGACAGAATCGGCAGGAGATGAGCGGTTCCGCGTCAACAAATCAAGTAGGCTGCACACTGCCACATTTCGACAGCCGTCCGGGGAAATCAGATGCCGGAGCCTGCAAAAATCGCGCCTTGTCTCTCGCTGGGGGGACTGTGTGTGTGGGGGGGCGGGAGGAGTGGGTAGAGTGGATTAGGAGAGTGGGCAAAGTGCACTGGAAAAGGTGTGGAGACTGAGTGCACTGGGAGAGGGAGAGGGGGCTGAATACCAGAAGAAAGTGGGCTTTGTGACTATGAGAGGGGCGGGAGAGTGGGCAGAGTGGACTGGAAAAGGGGGACTGGTGGGCTGTGAGAGTTGGGAGAGTGCATTAAGTGGGCTACGACAGCTAGGTGAGTGGAATGGGAGACAGAACTGAGACGGTGGGCTTGTGATCTGGGACACGGCAGGTCGAGTGGCTTGTCAATAAGTTAAGACTGCGTCCAGTTCACTATTGGCCCACCTCCTCAAAAACAGAGAAACGTGATGCAGAGACAGACATACTAAAATGAGAAGCATTTAAATTAGAAATATCAAACATATACACCTAATTCATCAACAAAAACAAATAGTGGCGCTTATGGTCTGCTAAATGGACCTAATATAATGCCCTTCAGCATGGTGGATCATCAAACGTAATCTCTTCTGTACTGCATATGTTTTTCATTAGCATTTTTTATGGCGCACAGTTGCTCAGCGAAAGCAGAGCTACATAGGTGACAGTGCAGTGTGTGTCCGCGCCCGGGGTGTGATGTCTGTTCGAGGCTGACGGCTTAGTGCATGTCAGGGTGCTGTTGCATGACGTTGAGCTGTGGTGCGAGCTGTGAGCTTCCATGAGAACTCTATTTAGAGTGTACTGTGAAGACTGTTCGTCCAAGTAAAGACGGTATGATTTTTCAGATAATAATTTGAAAACATATGAAGATAGTCACTGTACGTGTTAGTGCATCTTATTTTACCTAAAGAACATCATCTATAAGAGTATTCAATTGACCCATTTAGATCTGGAGAAAAGAAAATCTGTTGAAAACCGCCTCAAAATTAATTCTGGTCCACACGAATGAACTTGAGAAGCTTTGACAGCCTCTTCAGTTCGCGATTAATACTTAAAGTTCTTCCAAAAGTGATGAATCTGTCGCTCAAGATTGAAATTCTTCTAGACAAGGTGAAGCTAAACGAATTAGCTTATTTCTATACATGTAGACAACACAAGCTTCCCTTTTATAGATCATAACGCCGACGGAAACCCAAATTAAAATGCTCACAAAATTAACCGAGCCATTTTTCATGGTTAGTGTACCAGCAGATTAATAGTCGCATGGCTTGACAAAAAGAAAAATAATCTTAATTCAAAATTATATTAAATCAAAAGTCGGTTAACAACTGCGTTAATTATCGAGTAAAGAGACAAAAGTTCGAATGCATTAACATTTGACGATGTGGTGTTTTGTGAAGATACAGTCATGTTCATACATACATACTCATACATACATGCATACTTGTTCATTAAGGTGAACTACCTTTGCCATATCTGCGTGGGAATTGGTTTGGTGTGAGGAAGAAAGAGAAAATAACGAAAGAATATACAAAACTGTATACAAAGAAATAATGTTTACAGCAATATATAAAGGGAAACACAAATATTCAAATAAAAATCAGAGGAATAGAGTAGATTCCTAGTAATAAGTTAAAAACAAAATTTTTAAACAAACATATGTCACAAATGATAGTTTCCAAAATGTGAGGCTAGGGAAGTAAAAAAAAACTAAAAAATAGATACGAAGAATGAAAAAAGCTTAACAAATTATTGTAAAAAAATCATTTCTGAGAGATGTATCAAAAAGCAGTAAATTATTTAAGAAATACTGTGCGCATAAAGAAATTAAAAACAAAGATAACATGAAATAAAATTCTCCCAGAAGTAGCTTTAAAAGATATAAATATTAAAGCACACAAACACTAGAGCGTACGAAGATAAGTTGTTGACCTCTTCTACAAGGCATTAGATGCAGATGTATAGTGCAATATGCACATACATCTGCAACACAAAGCTGCTGGCCAGCTACAGCTGCTGTTTATCACGGTAGGACACTTATGTTGCTGCTATAGCTTATTGTCGCGACAGCTGCATGAGTTACAGCTGCAGGCTGCTCAATGTTACGGTTGTAAAGATGGCAACAGAGCAGCTTTAAATAGTTGACGGCTGCAAGGAACAACATAGTTAAAAAAGATGAAATAGAGTACCGCAGTAGCTACAGTAACGATTGCTTTATCCTATTTTATTTTGCAGTAGTTATTCCTAAATTTTTCCATTTACAAAGTTGGCCTGTAGGGTCCTTTAGTTAATTACCTATAGATAATTAATACGTAATTCATTCATGAATTATCAATGCTGAACTAAATTTCAAAATCTATTATTGAATAACTTACTTATAGCTGCATTGAAAATACCCATGGATAGTTGAATTAAAGAAATGGTTACTAAACTACTAGAAATATTCATCGCATTGAATCCTAACTGACCTAGTGCCTTTGCTTGCTGACCATGGCTGTCAATTTCGGGTTTTCCATTCGCAAGAAAAAGAGCTCCTACAGCCAAGGGGTAAAACGGGACACACTCTTCACTTTCCTACGCTTGTTACAAGCTCTAATTTTGCGTCTCGCTTTGGCATTGCTTATGAAGCCTCTGGCAACCTTTAGAAGCTTCAAGTATACACTTTAAGCTTAAGATGAAAGAGAATAAATAAAGGTGTGTAAAGGTGCATTAAAAAAAAAGCTTAGGTTACCTAACGTCATTTAATGTCTTAGCGTCCCATAAGTTGTTATTACTTTCAGATGGGCGTATTCTCTATTGATAGCTTGTTTTAATCTGTTTTTTTTTTGTATGATGAAAGAGAATAAATAAAGGTGTGTGTAAAAAAATATATCATTGCAAAACATAGCACTATCACTAGTTTTTCAAAATAGGTTTCACTTAGCCGCCGGGTCTCATGCGTTCCTAGTGCTTAAACCACTGCAAAAAGTTCTGCTCTACCGTTTTTTCTAATCCTACCCCTTACCTGATCTCCATAGCATTCTGTGTATTGTGCGCGCAATAATATATGTATGTGTAGATGATTAATTTTTTACACGTTAAACTTTCGACAACGAGATGAGAGCATTTTTGCATCTCCAAAGAGATATATCAAAGGCTGAATGCTCTCATTAATTCGAAGTTATAGACGCTACTACAAGATTCACTAGCCAGCCCTCTCAACGAAATCTTGTACGGTGTGAGAATTCTAGCTTGCTTTGCCTCTGAGTATCAAGCCAATAATCATCAAGAGACGCATAATTTCAATCGATTCAACTTTCATCGCGTAGTGAGAAGCCTTAAAATATTCTTACTGCCATGTTTCATCGGCATAACATGTTTCATTGTACTTTAGTAGGTAATCCACCTTACTCACCAAGTTTCGCACCCCGCTGCAATATCTACTCAGTACGCCCTAGCTAGCTTTGCTACACCAGTAGCTAATAATCCACAGAAACATCATTTCAAATACGTTCAGTTTCCATTATCCAGCAGAATGTCATCCGTCCTCACCCCCAGTAATACATCACACTATAGTGATAATCTCCGAATGACTTAGAGCTGCAGCACTCAGTGTAAGAGCTGCATATAAGTCTGCGGCACAGCTGTACGTGCCGCCATTAAGCAGGGCCGACAACAGCTGTCGGCGACTGATGGCAACACTGCAAGGTCGGCACCTCATAAATTATCATACAGCTCTGCTCGCCGCTTTATTGAAAGGATAGCTTTGACTTGCATCTGGCTGCGTTGACTTGCATTTGGCTGCTCTTGTTAGCTTTGACTTGCATTTGGCTGCGTTGACTTGCATTTGGCTGCTCTTGTTAGCTTTGACTTGCATTTGGCTGCGTTGACTTGCATTTGGCTGCTCTTGTTAGCTTTGACTTGCATTTGGCTGCGTTGACTTGCATTTGGCTGCGTTGACTCGCATTTGGCTGCTCTTGTTAGCTTTGACTTGCATTTGGCTGCGTTGACTTGCATTTGGCTGCTCTTGTTAGCTTTGACTTGCATTTGGCTACTCTTGTTAGCTCTCACTCGCATTTGGCTGCTCTTGTTAGAGTTAACTCGCACTTGGCTGCTCTTGTTAGTTTTAACTTGGATTTATTGCTCTTGTTAGCTTTGACTTGCATTTGGCTGCGTTGACTCGCATTTGGCTGCTCTTGTTAGCTTTGACTTGCATTTGGCTGCGTTGACTCGCATTTGGTTGCTCTTGTTAGAGTTGACTCGCACTTGGCTGCTCTTGTTAGTTTTAACTTGGATTTATTGTTCTTGTTAGCTTTGACTTACATCTTGCTCCTTTTTTATCTTTACCTGCATCAGCTACTTTTGTTAGCTTTGAATAAGCAGGAGCAGTTACGGTAGGTCAGTACTTTTGCTTCAACCTCAAATCCTCAATGCATGAGAAATACCAGGAGCTTCCAGCTGTCATTGCTGCTTTATTTGTATGACTGTTAGAAGGTGACATGCTGGTTAGTTCTCCTACATCCTTTTCTAGATGGCGGTTATAGCCAACCTGCATTTAAAAACCTCTTGTTCTCATTCATTAAAGACTTGCTTACTCGTAACATGTTGGTTTAGCTTCCATAACCCTTATTGAGTTGCATTGAGCTTCCATATTATTATTATACTTGATTTAAATCGAACAAAAACTTCTTCAAATACGAGACAAATGCGTGCAAAATTTTGTGTTTCAATGGCACTCAAAACATGCAATTGAACATATAAGTAAGAAATGTAAATGAAAAGAGGAAGGGATGATATATTGGAAATCAATTTCGGAAAACGAAACGATTGACTCGAGTTTTTAAACCTTCCAGTTTTTCGCCAACAAACCCACAAGGCCATCAAACCTTTTTCTTCGCCAGCCTCTGAGAGACACGGACGAACAGCTGATACTGGGTAGCTAGGGTAGTTGAAAGCGAACTTGTGAAGTGAAACCATTACACGGGCACATTTCAAAGACACATGGATTTAGGGATAGGAGTGCTGCAGGCCAAAATTTCTGATTATCATGGTTTGAAATTATAGAAAGTATGTATAAGATGCAACCTTTGGGCATTTTTTCAAGATTACCATTAAGAGCCTCAGCAGAGAGATTAGAGGCACGTGACATCACTCTTTGGAGATGAAGTACATAAATGGGAGACACAGCAGTCGATTCCTAAACAATAGAACAATATTCCACCATTTGCAGAAGAAAAATTTCACGAGTAATTGTTCGAAAAACCAAGGTGAACAAAAACTCTAGCTACCTTCAACAAAATACTAAGCATTTGAGATGCAGGGCAGCAACGTAGCAAATGTCAGGCTTAACTGTCCACTTACAGTCAATAGTATCCTCCAAGATTCGTTTCATGAGTCAGAGGTGCGAAAACAGGCAGAGCGCTTATAGCTCTAGACACAAGAACAGACACCAAACATACGCCATAAGAAACACCATTCTGAGATCTATTCCAACAGACACTGTTGGCCTATCGGTCAGTGGACAACAAGGCTATGAGATAACAACAACGGTGCTCAGTACCTCAGGATATAATAAGAACATGCCC